>MU376260.1:12917-40773 GCA_022495205.1 Hypoxylon sp. FL1150 | reverse complement strand
CATCCCCCCCCGTTCTCTCATGCCGCTCATCCTAAGACTCACCAGCTCCCCCCGGTGGCCCCTTGGGGGGGGGGGGGGGTTGGGGGGAATTGAAAGACGCCTGCAACAAGGTAGCATTAGGCATATAAATTGCGGTGATTTTTCCATAAGTCGCTCCGCCGGGTTAACATGTCCTGCATGCCTACAATGAGAATGAGAATTACCTCATCTCCTTCATTTCCTTTTCAGCTCCATCCCAGCTCTGAGGTACGAGTGTGTTATTGTGTAGAAGGTGATGAGCTCTTTAACCTCCTGAAACATCCACCCGGTTTCCTCTCCCTACGACACGGTTTCGGAATTAGGACAGGAGGTTGATAATTATGTCGAAATGCGGAAAAGCATCCCAAATGTTGCAGAGATATGTGGCGGAGCTGACTGACTACCTAGGTACCTAGGTACCTTAGGTAGGTAAGGTAGACTGTTGGATGGGAGAGGAGGGGCAGAATAACTTTGCGGAGCTCGTCCCAAGCCCAAAGAGGGGCAGAAAGCAACAGAAAAACACGCTAACCTAAGTCACGAGAAAATGTACCTAGGTACAGGTTCTTTTGTGCCAAAGATCCAAGTACGCCACTTACATGGATCATACACGGGATCATATGTATTAGGTAGATATTCGGCAAAGCGACAATACGTTGGTCCTATTCCCCTCTATAATCCCAATATGTTTTTCGTTTCTATAGTTTTTCACAGTGGGCAACGGGCTGGCCAAGAAATGATCGACTTTAACTCCAAACGTAGACATCAAAGTCATTTCTATGGTCATTAATCACAGCCATATACATCCGACATACGGCACTGGTATGTAGGCCGACATTCAAGGCCTGCCAAAGCTACTTCGCCAACTCCATATTTTAGGTCCAGTCTCTTATCCGAAGACCCTAAACAAGTACTGTTTCATTAAGGGATGGTTAAGGAGACTGGGAGATCGCTTGTAACCTTGCCCAGCACTCGATCAGCTCTGGTAAACGAGGATGGCGTTGGAAGGAAAAAAAAACGCGGAGACAGACGCATGAAGCCCACATTGGTGCTACTACTTTTGGAGACCTTTACCGTTGCAATATTGACCACTTCATTCCAACCTCGTCAGCTCGACGCCACAGCGGGATAGTGTCATTTGAGATATTGGGGAGATCCCAGACTCGTGACCTCGATATACTATATAATAGCATCGCTATTGGTGTGCTATGTCAGCATGTGGCTGATGATAAACACAAGCATTACGGAGCCTCATTGAACGTCAAGGGACTCGTGTTGAGATGGTGCAAGGTAACACGCGACCACGCATAAACGTATTCGAACGAATCAATTCTTACTTTCTGTATGAGTGCCGAATGATGTGGTGCAGCGTGTAACGAAGCAGAGGGTTGATCTCGTAAATATTGTCGCTCATATGGGTTGCTGCTTCGACCTGTTGATGTATGATGGATCGCGCAAGCATCGCCAATCATTTGGGACCGGGAATTTTTCCTAGAAGCAAGTGCAGCATTGCTCATCAGATATGAACCATTGACTCAATACCTTATGTACCTAAGATATTGATGAAATACTCGTATCCTTTCAATTATACCCAGCTTCCGTCGCCGACTTATATGAGACAGAGCATAGCTGACTACTTCGCAACAATTACCTAAGTAATAATAGTCCCATTTCAACAGGCTGGTGAAAAATGAACATATGTGTCAAGTTGGGTATGCATTACTTCATCTTTTACACACGTAGGGCATTCATAGTCGAAATGTAAGTAACATATAAATATCGACTCTTGCGGCTGAAGAATGCTGATTTGCATCGGTAAAAATAGGGGATAGGAGTAAGTAAATAATGACCTCGATCATATAGGGAGGCCATTATAGTACCTAAGCCTCGCAATTCCCGAATGGGGAATCTACGTTGGCGGTAGGCCAATCAGAGATTGGCTATCTGTATTGATTGGGACACCTGGTAACTACTGGGGCTAGGTACCTCCTAGCGGAAGGCCACGCGCGTTCCGAGAGGCCCTAACACCAAGTCTAGCCCTCGTTTAACTTGTTGAACATCCACTTCTTGCCAAGTGTATCGCCTGTTCGCGGAACTTTCCAAATCTGCTTGGGAGGACGTAGCATGCTTACCTACCTATAAATGTCTAGGCTCCTAGGGTATTTACCTTCTAGGGTATTTAGAGAGATGAATGCGATTCCTTGCTAGCGGAAGCTGTACCGACTACCTACATTACCTAGATGTATACTATACAGGTAGGTGGGTACCTAACGACCTCCTATAGGGAAGTCACCTCTATAATGGCTGGAAGACTACCAGATGCTAGGTACCTATCCCAGGTACCTCCAAGTGCCTACATCGGGTAGGTGGGGGGAGGGGGTATCTTATGATCTTATGTACAAGGTATCTAAGCTAGGTACCAGCTACCTAGGTACCTAACCAAAGCGCCCCTGTTAGCACTGCCTTCTGCCCGATATGGAGTTTGGAGTTGCCGGATCGAGACGAAGGTTGAAACGACGCCATCAACTTGGACTCGAATGAGGCAACAAGTATCTCATCACATTCTCGTCCCTTAGCCGCATTGCTGTTGGTCCTGTAATGCCACCGACATGACTTATTTCGTATAGTGATGAAAGTCATTTTACATGGCAACGAAGCTAAATCCGATGATGGGCATAGTGCCCGAACTCCGGCCCTCGATCAACGACTTCTATCCTCATCCTCGGCCTACTAACTTCTTACTACTACGTCCTCTGTAGAAACCAATATTGTGGTTGTATTCGGCATGTTTCAAAATCCTTAAATTTATCGGTTCTTTTGCTTTCGACACTCGCAGTTGATACGAGCTTACTTCATCCATCCCAATTCCGCTAGGGAGACGGGATGTCAACCCAAGCCTAAGAATTCGCCGAGACCTCCACTAAGCGAAACCGATGAGCTCGGAATTGACTTCCTGACTTCTCGAGTATCTCAAGTACCTAAATGTTAAGGGTCGGCCCTCGTTAGCTCTCACATTAAACTTGGGACGATGACCAGAAACCAGAAGAAGCTAATAGGAATTAAGTTAAGCTCCCTTCAAATTCGGAGCCAACCGACAGCCTATCAGATGCAAGATGAACGTATTTCTCATCCGAACTACACCCGTTTGTAGCAGCTCTTTCCATCTCCATAGACAGCCAAGAGTGACGGCGGCCTGTATAACTCTTTTATCACTCGGCTAGACTTTCCGCAGCCAGGGCGACTAGCTTTAAGCCTTATTACCAAGGCAGATATCATTACCTAATGGGCCGTTCAGGGCCGGCAATCTCTTCCTTAACGAAACGCGGGTTCGGTCGTCACGACTCGTCGTCGAGATCTAACAAACCTTCGCGCCGGAGCTGGTGGAGCAGGCAAGATGCACAGCAGCGGGTAGACTAGCATTGGTCTGGATGCTGTAGCCGCCAATTCATCAAGGTTTTCGAGCAGACCAACCCTAAAATATCCGGTCATGCCGTGCACCGTTTCTCTATACACCAACCGTGTCGAACTACATATGTAGTTGCCTAGGTAATTATAGCGAGTGATGCACTTGAGAGGCATGTATATTTACATATGTCTTTCTAGAAACACCGGCGTTTGACCTATGTAGTTGCTCGGGGTCCACCTGCTGCATCCAGGACTTCATCCAACGTGAGCGGTTATCTGATGGAATTTGTACGGACTTCCGGAGAGAGGCACGTACGGCAGGCTTGCCGCCGAGAAGCGCATATTGCATTGATGATGCATGGGAGGAATAGAAACGACACCTGTCACTGGGTGGCAGCATCTTCCAACATCAGTCGAGTTCCGATTGCTCGTAGCCCGAGATGCCAACAAGAATCATTTACGAGGTCTTTGCTAACTATCATGTTGCCTCATGTTTAAAGACTCACGGACGGGCATATGTCTTGTGTTCTCCGAACCTCGTGAACACTTACGGCACCAACCCGGCGAGCCGGTAAATTGGCGCTAGCGCTCCCACATCCATTACAAACTAGGGCGTGGTTCTACAGGCTTGTCTTGTCCTCAACATGTCTGAGTCAGTTCCTAGCTTTGCGAATATGGCGTCGTCAATACCATGGAGCGTTCGTGGATTTAACCGATAACAGTTTCCGGGGACGGGTAAGTTAATAACTACCTAGGTTAGTATGAGCAAATATACCGTGAGACAATTAGATATCTAGCTTAGGATCAGATCTAGAGCCAGGTTGATTGCTATGGCGCCGGCTTTCCGACTTGATACCGCTTCTAATGTCATCTAATGAAAGAGGTTAGCATCCGCCGCGACTGACGATCAATCACCACGCGAAGCTACGGAGTTATTCCTGGTCAAGATTATACCAAATTGTCCTGCACGAAGACATGTGCTACTCCACCCTTTGCCTATGAACCTAAGCCATGACATGACAGCCTTGTAATTCATACAATACGGCTACTGGTCGTACGTGGACGACGTCAGCTCGCTACCAGACCTAACAGCTATAGCTATAACAGGTACCTAACCTATGCTTGCCAATCGATCGTTCTTCTTTCGTGGAAATGGTCAACTGTCACCCAGATGTGTATTTAGCTAGATTATCCACCGCTTCACACACATGTCACATACGTCTTTGAATAGAAGCGGCAGACGTATCTCGTTAGACTGCACGGCTCGATCTACATACCAGGTACAGTACGTTGACCGCCACATTTGCCCGATCTAGTGAAAAAAAAAAAGCAAACTGCATATTTGTCCGCTTCGTTTTGCTTTTCTTAATTATTAGAGGGACCTCGGCTGTGCAGCTGAAACGCACGAACGCAACGCTTCCCGCTCTTGGTGGGATGGGTTTCTCCCTGGAGATTCTTCTAGATCATTCCCACACAGGCTCGATTTCGTATACCTAGCCCGCACGTATCAGATGTGGAAATTGAAGAAGTTTCGGGACGGCAGACACGTGTAAACGTTGCCGCCGCTTCTTGCTTAAGCCGCAACGCCCCAAGACACACCCCTAAGACCGCCCCTAATGTACCACCGGCCGTCCATGTCCACCCAGCAAATATGATGGAAGAATTTGATCGAGACAAGGGATCAGATAGCCGAGGCGGATTAGGCTCCGAGCGGCCCCCACACACTACGCGAGTTCTCTTCTCATAAGTATAAGCCTATAACCTTGTTCCTGGCCCTGTCTCTGAAGCCGTATACCATTCTGCTATTTATTAGCCTCAACGGGCGCAAGCCTTAACTTCCTAAAGGGGTTTACCATCGTCTCTAGCCGCCCGTGACACCTACTCCTTGCGCCCTCGATACCTAGCTTCTGACCGGTGAGGGAGAATGGGAGGGTTTACGATTAGCATTAATAAGGGCGAAGACGCAGAGCCTCGTTTACCTACGTCGTGCGCTACGCACACCAACTGCAGACGCTTCATCTCTAAGTCTGTTTCAAGTACCTTAGTTAGGTCGATCACCGTTTCTGCGGAGCAGGACTAAACACATCGGCCCATTCTCCGTCCCAGACTGCCGGTGCCGTCAATAACCTACCGAGCCCTAATGTGAGCACAACTACATAAACTAGCTGGATATCGACAGGCTAACTATGAAACGAATGCCGGCATGCTTAGATCGAACGCCTTTTCTTTCTCTTTCCTCTTTCCAGTAGTTAGTCCCGTCGGGGAGCCTCGGACCGACTAGACATGTCCATATCCCCCACGCGTGCGTATGTGTGGAACTTAGCTTCTCCTGCTTTGCTCCGGAGCCTCTGGCCCTTTTTGCAAGATTCTCCACTGTCTCGACTACTGCACTCGGTACCTACTAGCATCGGTCGAGAAGCCCACTTTGGTTGTCCGGTCTGGGATCCGAGGACCTGAGCTTCCCTCGTGAAGGTATCTAGCTTGGAGGTAAGGGCAGCTTCGTCTTGCAGCGATATGGTCGTATCGTGGCAAACACTACGATGTATGTTTACGATGACGACAAAAGGCAATCTGTAGACATTCCAAACACTTCGCGTAATCCAAAAATGTTCGTGTATTATATTAATTCATCTATGCGTATTCGCGTTCTCGGGGGCCCCGAAGCATATACAGAAAGGTTAACCAAACGCTTGCGGTTTCCCACCCACCGTGACAGAGGTTCTATGCGAGGTACTGTTGCCCTTTTACCGATACCAGCCCCCGTGAAGTCAAAAGAACGGTATTCCGTGTGCTCTGTGTGCGATTCCAGCAAGCTTTCGTCGCCTTTTAACCATGTAACCAAACTTATTGCATATGCAGGCTTCAACCACCTTGAAAGCCTTTGCCGTGGCCCTGTAGTATCTATGCCGTGGCTCCCATAAAGACATGGACCTCCCTCAACTCACCTCTAGCAATAATGAGATGTATTGCATTTAAATTCATATCCCTCGTGCTGTTGTTATTGTTTCCGCAAGTAGAAACGTACACGCATGGAATCAAGTAAGAAAATAAAATAAACAGTAAAAGTAGCCCGTGTGTGTACTCTTAGATCCTAGCACCATAACCCCTAACCAGTCCCGCCCCTATCTGCCTTGTACGAAAGGACAAGACCAGAACCCATTCGTATGCGATTTAACATGAAAAGGCGGTATCGTCATTTTTGGAAACCCCGTATGCAGGAAAGAAGTCGAGAAGAAAATAAGTTGCATAATCATGACGCATTCTAGATAACCCCGGCTATGCGCGCTTATATGCCATTATTCCCAAACAAGTGGTATACCCATGCTAGAGCAAAGCAACCGTGAGGATTAGAAGCAAGCGTCTATAAATGGCGATAGATGGAGTCTCAATAACCCGTATTGGCTCCAAGTTCTGATAAGTGAACCCATATCTTAATGCATTCGTTACTCGTCGGGACTCGTTTTCATCAAGATATTTAACCTACCGCCAATCGCACATTCAGTTTTCGTGGCTGCCGTCGCTATCAAGTAAGGAGGTGTTGCTTGATCGCGGTTTCTTCTTAATCAATACAGCTCTTGGTTGTTCGCTGCCAGAGGAAGATATAGTGGAGAGCCCAGAAAGCACGGTTTCGTTGCTGTTGCGGCTCTTGGTCAGCTTCCGCGGCCGGCGCTTTGGCTGCGGCTGTGAGGCGGGAGGAGTTGAAGATTCAGCGATGGAAGCCTGGTCTGACGATGTTTTTTCGCTGGGTGTACCGACGGAGCCTTGTGTCTGATCTAGATTCCTTATCACCACCGGAAGGACGAGAGGCGGTGAGCTACCAATCAAGTCACGTTCATGGACCGCAGGAGGACTGGGAACGGGTGTGCTTTGGGGGACCGGCAACTCGGGAGCTGTTGGGTGCGCGAGAATGGGATCCGACGATTGTCTTGCTGGCGGAGTCGGGGGCTGGATCGTACCTGTGGTGTAGGTATCTAACTTCCTTTTGAGCAAGTCTGCTTTTACCGGCTTCGCGAGGTAATCATTCATGCCCGACGCCAGACACTTCTCCCTGTCGCCTTGGATAGCGGAAGCTGTCATGGCGATAACGAGAACCTTTCTGACCTCCTCGATAGAGTCCTTTCGGAGGAGTTTGGTGGCTTCGTAGCCATCGAGAACAGGCATTTGGACATCCATCAAGACAATATGATAGGGCTGCCCATCCTTAGCCTTCTGCCGCATTCCTTCTACTGCCTTGAGCCCGTTTTCGTACGCATCGACCTTGGTATATCCGAGCTTATGAACAAACTTGATAGCTATCCTTTGGTTGATAAGGTTGTCTTCCGCGATGCAAATGCGGATTTGATCTTTAGGTATTCGTGCAAGATCAACGAGGGGGCTCGACAGAGGTTTGTCAATAGCTGGCTGAAGAACGTCACGCTTGCTGCCAGCTCCTGGGGCCGTGGATGCAACAGGGGAAGACTGGGCGTCTCCAGCCGATACCTCAGACGTGGCTTTATCAAATGTGACGGTGAAGGAGGCCGTGGTGCCGACGTTCTCTTGGCTTTCCAATTTGATCTCGCCCTTCATCATAGTCTCAATAAGTGACTTACAGATGCTAAGTCCAAGCCCGCTACCGCCGTATTTACGAGCAGTACTGGCATCTGCCTGGCTAAATGGTCTAAAAAGCTTGGCTAACTGTCTAGGCGGAATGCCAATGCCAGTGTCCTTAACCCAGAAGCTTAACTTGGCCTGTTCGGAGGTGTTCGAGTCGACCTTGGCACCAATTGTGATGGAACCTTTCTCGGTGAACTTTAGACTATTGCTGATGAGGTTGCCGAGAACCTGATGTAGACGTATGGGATCACCGTATATGAGCATTGACGGGAGGTCGATATTTTGAATAATCTTGACGTTTTTAGATGTTCTGTCTCGGTTGCTATACGAGACGGCTCTGACAACCTCACGCACCATCTCCCCGGGATTGAAGGCTGTGATGTAAAGCTTCATCTTGTCGGCTTCCATCTTGGAGAAGTCGAGAATGTCGTTGATGACCGTGAGCAACAAGTCGGCCGAGACTCGGATGGAATCTGCCATCTCGAGTTGCTCTTTGTTCAGATTACTATCTCTCAGGAGCTCGGAGTTACCGATTACGCCATTCAACGGAGTCCGCAATTCGTGGGAAACGTTGGCGAGGAAAATACTCTTGGCTTTGGCTGCTTCTTCGGCGATCTTAACGTTCCGCTTAGCTTCAGCTTCGGCATGCTTCGCCTTCGACTCGGCAGCCCTGGCTTTTTGGACTACCTGCTTCTGCACCCTAACCATACTCTCATTCTCGGATGACACCTTCTCAATCGCCTTCATGGTGAGAGCATTGGAATAACTAATGCCGATTTGATTGACCAGTAATTGCAGCACTGTAACGTTTCTATCCGTGAAGGAACCCGGTTCGCCCTCAAGATACAGGACTCCAAGGAGCGGCTTTGAGCCGTGGCAAATCGGTATCGCAATAATGGCTTTGCTCAGTGGATTTCTCTGCAGCCACTCGTTGCTAACGTTCCCAAATCTTTCATCGCCAATGAGGTCGGGAATGAAGACAACTTCGCGGAAGCGAGCACAGTACAGAATCACGTTCTCGGCGACCAGCGACGTATCAGCTAGTGACTGCCCAGGAATATGGGCTGTTGCACCCCCTTCTGAATCACCGCTAGCTGCAATACACCAACTGTCATCTGTAGTATCCTCATCCTGAACGATGATTGCCGCTTGAGTTGCGGACCCGCCACATGTCTGGAGGATAACGTCGCACATCGTCTTAAGCAACACCTCGACTTGTAAAACCGACGAGATGACTTGAGATGAAACTAGAATGGCATGAAGGTCGATCATATCGAGAGCTGGCAAACCGGCGCCAGCCTCTGGCTGCGTTGAGCCACGCCATGCAGCCATTCGAGTTTCTTTTGTTTCCACGTTCATAGGCTGTCCCGACTGGGGCACATCCTCGCCCTCCGCGGCGTAGGTAACAGATGTAGAATCCCCAGCAAAATCAGTCTGTACGGCAACTTCGGCTGTTCTTGAATGGCGAGTTGGATTGTGTAGAAGGAACGCGTGGTCCTCCTCGATGCGTTGAGCGACCCCCGTTGCTCCTACTTGCCGCCAAAGAGCAATCGATTCTCGCAAGACAGCTGTTGCCGACCTCCTGGCCGATTGCCTGACAAAGAAGCCAGCCATCAAGAAATTACCGAGAGCTTCCTCGAATAGAAGACTGTACTCGGAAGCATGATCCAGCGCAGTCTCATAATGACGAATAGCAGCACCGTGATTGTCGCGAAGCTCTGAAATTTGGGCATCCAACCATTTTGACCAGGAAAGATAGTTTGCATCTGTCACGACTGACCAGTCTTTTATCTTTTTATTCAAGTCCTCAAGTTTTGAGATTGTATCCTCAACTTCGTTCTTGAAGTCGGCGGCAGCGGTCCGCGGATCGGCGAGTTTGCGTTGAATAAGGCCTGCGAGGGCTAGACCGTAAAACAGCATGACGGCTCGGGTATTGCGTGCGGACCAAAGTAAATCTAACTTGTCAAGGCATCGTCGACCCATCTCACAAGCCTGCTCATAGTGGCTATATAAATATAATGCGATGATTTCCATCGTTTCGTAGACAAGTACGGCTCGGCCACCATCCCGTGTCTGGATATTGAGCCAAATCTTGTAAGAACCCGTATTGTGCTGGGGATCGGACATTACTCCATCGGCTTTTGATGTATCTGTCTTGCCTTGGAGCGCGCGGCATATCTGTCTCACTGCTATCAGAAACGTGCCACCTCTGGTGTCCTGGTGCCAGCCCGGTACCTCCTCGCAGCAGTATTGGCAAAAGGACTCAAGGTAGACAACGTTTTCGCTGGCGAAAAATTTCATTTGAGCCGAGAGGCCAGCGCTGAGAATAAGGGATATACGGTCACCGGCGGAAGACGCGTACTCGAGTGAAAGATCTGATTGGTTCACAGCAACGCTAATCGGAATCTGGACATGACTGACGAAGGTAGCATAGATCATGTAGCCACGAGCCGAAGAAAAGGGTTCCCGGACGCGCTCCAGAAGCTCCAGAGATTGACCGCCGAGTTCGGCAGCAAACTCAACCATATTAAACCGGGCCAACGCGATCATGGCCATGTGCAGAAAGGCAGTGCTGGAATACGGGAATTGCCCTTGACTCAGATGGAGGTTGATATGTGCCAGTGCAAGGTTATAGAACTCCAGGCTATCACTCCACCACGCAGCACTTATGGCGTCGTTGAGGATGGCGCCGACGGTCACTTGATGAGAATCGACGACACCAAGGGGGTTTAAGATCTCGGCTCTATCCATGTTCTTGATCCTGGCGGCTAGCTGTGCATAAGCCGTGTCGCATTTTTCAAACGTCGGTTGAAGGTCAATATCGACCTTGAGTTGACAGAGACTCTCTTTCAGAATACAAAGCGCAGATTCCGCGTTTCCGTTCTGAGCTTGCACTCGAGCCAGAAGCAGCCACGCTGGGGCCTTGTCTTCTGCCGTCTTGGCGCTGTTGAGAACCGTATTCGCAAGAGTATGAGCTGCGACATTATTCCCCATATAGATATAGCATTCGGCAGCACGTAGGTGAAGTTTAAGCGTTTCCTCGTAGTCAACATCCTCCACGCCATCTGTCCATGGCTCTGGTTGCAAGAGCATTATAGCACTGTGATAATACTTCGCGGCGGTCGGCCTTGCACCATTCTCCACGGCCAACGCGGCGCAATCCATGAGATGCTTTCTGTATGGTTGGCGGAGTTGCACTCGGCGCTTGATGATTTCGACTGATTCCGTAATATGCGAAGCAGTGTTATCCCTGGTCTTGACCGCGGAGCCATAATGAGACAACAAGGTCTGCGCAATAGCGAAGTGCATCTGAGCAGTGTTGCATTCCTTCAAGGAGATAGCAGCTTGAACATATCTATCATGGGCAAACCGGAACCTATCATCGGTTTCGCCCTGGACAATGATACAAGCATGGATTGCTGCTTGTAGCCCCGCTACGGCATCCGGTTTCGAATATTTGGTACGGTAAAGTACGTCACTGGGTTTATGACCTTCGTCGTCCACAAAATCGAAACCGTCGCTGAGAAGCTTCCGTATCAAATCAAACGAGAAGGAGCTTCCCAAAAGTGCACCCCATGCCAGTATAGCTCGGGAGGCCGGGGGAAGCTCGCTCAATCTGCGTGTGACAAAATCGTTATTCAGGACCTCGTAGTTCTCCTCACCTTTATACTGCTCGAAGAGCAAGTCCAAGTCGAACAGCCATCTATTTTCTTTATAGTCGTACCAGATACATCTTTTCCGGTAGCAGGCATTTAGCATCTCTCTCATGTAGAAAGGGTTACCTGCAGTTTTAGATTGGATTACGAGTGCTAAAGAAGCGACATCCTCTTGGGGTCGACATAGCGTTGACGCCACATACTGAAGAATCTCGTATTCGGTTAGGGGTGATAAAATGACCTTGGTAATCCGGGGGCCACCAGACTTATTATGTTCTGACACAGGTACGTTAGCACGAAGCAAATGCAGAAGTTGGAAAGGCGGATAACTCACCGTCAACCTCTGCGGTTTGCAGAATCTTTTGGATCTTCTCAGATGGTAATTCATCGGGCCGATAAGTTATGATGAGTACCATCTTCAACCTGGCTGAGATCACCTGAGTAATCAACTCCATGGACTCTTCATCCGCAAACTGGAGGTCGTCAAGGCATAGGCAGACGAAATGATGAGTCGTAAATATCCTTAGAAGGTCCAAGAACGTGTTCATCAGACGGATCGTCTTTATAGCGGCACCACCGCGAATGAAGTCTTGCGAACTCTGAGATGCCACGCGCGGGCTCTGAGGCCGCGGTTTCCCCGGGGAGCTCACTGGGGACAGGCTACGTCTGTTTACCGAGACCCTGTGAGACCGGCTAGCAGTGGAATTTGAGGGAGATAGTGTGCCTGTCGTTGTTTGCGACCCGAGGAGGAATTCGGGGAGTCCGAGTAAGTTGTGAAGCACCGGCCACATGGGACGAACGTAATCTTTCAAAGCTCTGTGGAGTTGCGTGTCTGTGTTACTCTCGCCCCAGACCTGTTTGAATAGGGAGGACACGAGTTTCAAGAGTGGACCGAATGCGGTCCTCCTGGCTGTATCAAATTTCGAGGTGGCACAGTATCCTCTTCGTCTAGCGTCAGCTAATACCTGCTGAACAAGAAAACTCTTCCCCAGCCCCCCTGTACCCTCGATGGTGACGATTTCACAATGACCTCGCCGCCGGAACTTTGCTGAACCCAGTTGCCTTGAAAGACTAGTAGAAGTGTCTGTACCGCTGTGGCGCGAAGAAGAGTGACCGCCTACAGTGTCAAGAACGGATGACTGATGTCTATCCCATCCCCTGGAGAATCTAGGGAGCGACTGGCCCGAGGAGATGGTGTCAGTAGAAATCGTTAATGTATCTGTCCCGTTTATCGAAGACTGAACAGCACTAATGGGCTGCCTTGTGTCTGTTGAATTTGGTTGGGAGAAAGAGCCGCTTCGCCGAATGCTTCCTTCGATAGAGCTTGCACCTTCACTAGAAACGTCCGCATTGTCAACAAGTTCGGTCGACATATTAGAGCCGTCAGAAAACCGGGTGGCTGCTCCAGCACTAGAGACGGCATGGCCCGTAGCGACCCTATCGATGACTTTCACAAGCTCCGCGCGTTCCTTTTGGCGTCCGACCATAGCCGTGGGCAGCATGAAGAAGGATGATATATCGTTTGAAGCGATGTGCCATTCCTTAAGGGCCACCTGGTCACCATTTCCGAGAAATTTCTGAACCATCTGTAAGTCATAGCGTAGGCCGCTTGCTGAATGATAACGATCGGAAATAGTCTTAGACGTGCATTTCTGAATAATACGGCCGAGAACCTCGGGTACGTCTGTTCGGATGTTAGACACCAAGGGGATGCGACGACTCAATACACATTGCACGATATCTAGCGGCGTGGTACCTGTGAAGACGGGTTGTTGAGTTAGAAGCATCCAAAATATCACACCCAGAGAGTAAATGTCAGTTCTTGTGTCGGGTTCTGCCGGCATACGGCCTGTCTGCTCGGGACTAATATAGACGAGTTTATTCTTTGCCCCAAGCTCCTTGGAAAGTGTCGACCATCCACTGCTAGTGAGTCCATGTTCGAACGATCTTAATCCAGAGCCAAAGGATATTAGCTTTACCCTGTTCAATTCGGTATTGAAGTGAAAGGCATCCGCCCTAAGCTCTCCGTGGACCATGCCGTGGCCATGGTGTAGTATCTCCAAGCACTGTGTAGCGCCGATGGCGAAGTCGAGGAAATGCGTAAGACTAATTGGAGGGTCGAGAGAGAATTCGGTCTTACGATAGGACTCGAACCGATCATCAACCTTTCTGGCGTAGTAAAAAGCCGGCCCTAGGTCCAAAGCCTTGAATAGGTAGTTTTCTCCGGGATGTTCGTAGATGGCTACGATGATAGCTGCTCGGTCACCCGGATGTGGGCTCAGGCGGATGAGATCGATAGGTTTGACGTTATGAACGCCCTCTAAATCGGCCGTCGCGATCAGGTTCTTGGATATATGGAATGTCCTCTCCTCGCGAAGAACATGGTATGATATCCGCGCGATTATATGTTGCTCTTCGACGTTGGATAAGTCGGTAGCTAGGCTGGAGAAGGCAGGTGGAGAGGTCGATGAGCGGTCACTGCTCGCTTCGCTTTGGGGAACAAAGGCGGCGGGAATGTCACCCGGTGATGCGCGGCTCGTAACTAACTTGGCGATGCCTGGTGGACTGCCTAAGGCTTGTAGCGGGGTGGTCGTCGCGGTGTTTGCGGTGGAATATGGCGATACGAATCTTGTGCCATAGACGTGCCTAGACGAAGACGCTCCATGTTAGAGAGCCACTACTACCTAACGTATGCGAAGCTGATCGCATTCGGGAAGGATACCAGTTGTTATAGCTTGAATGAAACGGCCTTCGAGATTCATCCCAAGTAAAGCCGCCTAGCTGTCTAAGCCTTTCAAAGATCCGGGCGGGGAGGTCGAGCATGTCAAGCTGGGTGTCCGGCATGACGACGGGCCCTTCCATAGGCAGTATCTCGACATTTACGTGGGAGGCCAGCCACGGTTTCGTTCACGGGGACTGGAAAGAGAAAGGAATGGAGATGCCACCGGTCGCGACGCACATGGCTCGTCTGCCGTCGAATATCAAATCTCTGCGCCCTGGGCTGCTGATCTTCGCCCGGAGCTTTTGTTCAGATTGTGTCCAGGTTATGAGGTGGCACTAGTGTCATCCACTGGGCTTAAACCTTAAGCTGGGAGGAATTTGGCGCTCGCTAAAAGGTTTTTTTCTTTCTTTCTTTTAGGAACCGTCTAACGGGCAGACTACCGATTTGCTCTACTATACATTCGTTTGATCCAGGTCTTAAGGTAGAGAGATTCGAATTGGCCAGGGTGTTTTGTTGTAGTGTCCAGGCAAACTCGTTTAAGGATATGAATTATGTCTTCCAAGTTAAAAGATGCCCCAAGCACGGACGTAGGATTACACGTAGATGAGTAACATTCGTAGCTGCCCAGGTGCTCTGAATGTTTTCTATGCGCGACCAGCGACCAGGTCCGCCCACTTTCGTATTTCACTAACAAGAGTTACATCTGGCAGTTGGCTACCCCTCTTTTCATCCCTAGAGTTTAGGGTTACGGGCCCGGTCTTCCTGATACCGGAGTACTTTTACATCCCACTTTGACGAAGAGGGGGAGAGCTTGTAGTTCTATAGGTGCTATGTGCTATGGGTGCCATGGACTATGGGTGCGGTGTGACGAGGTGGTAGCTCTAGCAATTCGCTAACAGAACCGGTGCTGTAACTGTAGCATTGGGATTTGGACCTTGGCCACATACACTCTCCGTTTAATTCGGCTGAATCATGTCATAACAGTATAAAAATCTGATAACTTCCCTTCGCATGATACCTGTAGGAATCTGAAAAGAGATGATTCGATAATGCCGCTATCCGAGATCGGGGTTGACAATCAACACTAGATGCGCCACGTTTTATAGTCCAGATGTAAATGTCTTCGCCTTAAATCAGGGGTGGTTCGGAATTGAATGACGTACGATTACTATGCATACAGAGACATGCTACATTGCATGAGCTTCAGGTCTACCTATAACGGGAATAGTATCGGTATATAATAGAAAGCTGCAAGGCTGACGAAGGAATCTACTGGTCTGTTTTTTTTCTGCTTCCGATGACAGCGCGTCGATTGCATCCGGAAGAATTGTGCGACCCTACAAAGCACGGAAAAAGCGGCAAGTTTGGTAGATCTATGTTTCTATTCATTAATTCCTCTGGCAGCGCGTGCGAGAAAAATGGCATCGGCTCCCAATGCTGCTTCATCGTTATAACATCACAAGCCAGAACCAGCCAAACATTCCATCGCCGTTGCACTCATCAAACATAAGCAGTTGCATGCTCTACTTAACTCCTAGTAGAAAACACTCTATCTTCCTTCTTTTTTTAGCTGGGACCTCTGATCACAACAAAGCTAAAGAAGTAGGTTATGCAAGTTGTTTAGACCACTCACACATAGCTCAGCTATGTCTCTACTTTGAGCGGGAAGGCAGCGCGGCGCCGTTTCTCTTGGCAGCGACGGGGCCCTGGTCCAGACGACGCTCGGTGTTCTGGCGGCTGTTGACGAAGTCGGGGTAGTTCAGCGTCAGCTCAACAGCACCGTTGATGATGTGGTCAGCGGCCTCAACACCCAACATGAACGAGTGGTCCTGGTTTCCAACCTCGTATCTCCAGCTGCCGAAACGGCCACGGGAGTAGATGTCCAGGTCCTGGAGCTTAGGGAGAAGCTGCTTCAGGACGCCCTCACGCTCAAGGGTGGGGGTAGGGTAACCGTGGTCAAACTTGCGGTGGTAGGTAGAGACGATCTCGTCATCCGGCATGATCATCTCAGTGTTGATCAAGCCCTGGATGCAGTCCTTGAGCAGGTTGGCCTCGTCGACAGGCTTCATGGAAGACTGGGACACCTCAAGCATGACAGACCAGTACGGACCCTCTTTGGGTTCTGTGCTCTTGGGCTTGCTTCCATCCGCAATAGAGATTGTCGGAAGCTTGACATCAGCCTGAGGTTGGTTGTAAGGAGAGTAATTGGAGAAGATGGTTGCGCGGTAGAAGGGGCAGTTGTCCTCAGGGTAGTACAACCAGCACTTGTCACCAATGCGCTCAGGTCGTGCACCTCGGAGACCGACACCGATGACGTGAGTAGACGAGTAATAGAGACCCTTGCTCAGAGTAACCAGCTCCTGGTTGCCCATGGACTCGACCAATTGGTCAACGTTCATGGTCGAGATCAGTTTCTCGTAGCCAACGGTGGTACCGTCCTTAAGGGTGACGACCTTCTTGGTAGCGTCAACCTTGGTGACCTCACCCTTCTTACCGAAGCGCTTGTTCTCATCAGGGAGAGTGTTGGCGACGGCAATCCAGATACCACCGGTACCGTCACGGGCGGGGAAGCGGAAAGTGGCGTTGGGGCCCCAGCCACCAGCAACCTTTTCTAGGATCACGTTCTGCAGAAGCCTCTTGACGTCAGGGGCAGCCACACGCTCTCCCAACCATTGGCATTGCATCTATCTCGCGCTTTAGTTAAGAATTCGTTTATAAGGGACCGAATCAGCTTACCTTGGTGGTGGGAACAGCCCAGACCTTGTAGTTGTAAGGTCTCATGAACTGGTTGGCAATACCCTCGCCAGTGTTGCGAAGAATCCACTCGTCGAAGTCCTTGGGCTTCGTGCTGGCGACACGAGCCTCCAAGGCAGCATCGATCAAACCATCGACAGCTGCGACCTGGTCCTCCTTGGGGAGCATGGAGATGTTGTTCTGGTAGGGGTAAGGAACCCAGAGACCCTTGTAGCGGACATAGGAGATGCGCTGGTGGGTGTACCAGTCCTCATCCTTGGGGAGAGCCTCATTGATGCAGTCGTCGAAGTACTTGTAGTGGGAGAAGATGACGTGGCCACCGACATCGTAAAGCTACAGAGCAGAGCACAATTGTTAGCGACGTTCTACAAGAGCAGACAACAAGGCGGGGATATGAACTTACGAAGCCCTCAGGCGTGGTGTCGGTAGAGGCAAGACCACCAGCCTTCTCGTTGGAGTCGATGATCAACCACGAAGGGCCGTTCTGTGCAAAACATCAGTTCGTGACATGACTTTGTTCGAGTAGCGGTGAGACATACCACCTGGTGGAGGCGCTTCGCAGCACCCAGACCCGTGGGGCCAGCACCAATGATGAGCACGTCGACGTTACTGAGGAAGTCACGTTAGTCAATTGAGGTTTCTGGAGAGTATCGATTGATTGTTTTTCTCTCGTATGGAAGACTCGTTACGCCGGGAGCTAGTAAACTTACATATCGGCACACATCTTGTCTCGATCCTTTTGGGATGGTTTCGGTCTAAGGCGGTGATGTAGTCTTGGTTCAGATCTTTCTCGACTTGTCTAGGTCTTGAAAGACGAAAAGAACGGATGATAGACTATCCAAGTCAACGAATGCTGCAGGATAAAGTCTGTCTAAGTCTATGGTGTCAGGGTGTACGCGAAAACTTCGTGTGACAGACAAAGGGTGAAGAAAAGCTCTGGAGAGGCGGCGTCTGGAGAGTGTTTTCTATAATATTTTGGAGGGGTTACTGAAACTAAAATTGTGGATGGTGTTAGCGTGTCCACACTTGAGCAGGGTACATGGTACGTGCTGTACATACCTAGGTACCTAACTAGGTAGTAGCGTCTGTAGCTTGTACGTGCAGGTGTCTGATTCAGGCCTGGGTGTGTGCGCCGTTCCACTTATCAAACCCCCCTGTCTCTCTGTCATGCAACTTGGCAACATTTATCCATCCAATTGGACGGGGTCTTCTACTTGATACGGCCAGCACAGTTATCATACGAAGGGCCCGCGGTACTTGCATACACCTACATATAAAAAGGCCCTGGACTCGACGCTATCATTATTTAGGTAGCATCCTTAACTTATTGGAGGAATATTATGGCTCTAGACTATGATGGTGACCAACGATTCGTAGCTCTTCAAGCGTGGTCCAAGGCGACCAAGCATATTCGAGCAATCGAGACTTTCTATTGAACGGTGTGTTGCTAAACTCAGATTGGAGATAGAGTTGATCCAGATCAATCTAGTCTATCTCCTCTCATTTAGGGGTAAGAAGGGGAAAAAACGGTTTCTATCTAGTCGGCTGCAGGGACTAAAGGCAATGGCTTTTCGTCGAACTTTACTTGAGGCAAGCTTTATTATCATGACTCAAGCAACAGCACAGACAGCAAATATGGAATAGTTGCCGCTAGCCTCCCTTCGTCTTGGGTTAATATTGGCCACACGAATTGTTCTAGCGAGGCAAAGTCAGGGGTAAATGGCAACATCAACTCAGGGGGAATCTTCCCTAACTTTCCCAATAGGGGGAGGCTGTGATCATGACGATCGCTAACGAATATATCAAGATACTGTATAAGTACATAACCGACATTACACCCGCATGTGAAAGTTCAAGGTTCTGATAGGAGCAAATTCGATGTGTGATGGCAATCAAGAGAGTACTATGTAGAGGGTTGATTTACCACCAGGAAACCCCTGTCTGCAATTTTATAATAAGATGAAGCTCATACCCGTCCCTTGTACGCGTCAACCTCGAAACATCTGAATCAAGCACGACATCACAAGCTTGTCATCGGCGTCAACCACCTAAAATAGCTAAGGTGGTAGTAGTGTGAATGTGTTCATATTATACGGCACCGATTCCGCCGGGCGCGGGATATCATATCCCGTTGAGTTCCGGCTCCTTATGATACCTACCTAGCAGATGCGAGACGAGGCTGTGAATTTGTCTTCAACTCTTTCTCCAAGAGGCTGCAAGCGCTTTTACCCGTCAGCACGCCGTTGCCCTCCTCTCAACACTTTCCATATTATATTCCCCTCATACATCGACCCCGTCCCCGTTGTTACAGCAGAGTAGTGTGTAGCATGACTTGAACTAGTGAGGCAACCTGAGCTCTGATGAGGACTATTATTTCTTAAGACTAGTCCTGCTCTGGAGCACCGGCAGCTGCTGAGTTGGTGTTGCAACTATTTACCTACCTACTAAAATAAACAATATCGTCTCCGATGTCTCTGCTTATACTCTCCACTTCTATCACTCTTGCGATTAATATGTAGCATTTGTCAACCAGATTGGGAGATCGGTTTTAATTTCGATAAGGTCGTGTCCCGCACAAACCCAGGTCCGTCGACAATGGCTAATACTGGAGCTATTCCTGCGTATAATTTCCACATGTACTTGTACAGCCAACTTGATCAACTTCAATGTCGATCCTTCTCTTCCACTCAACAACTACCAAGTTGGGCCGGGAAAACTGACCCCCTCTGTTCCCTCTGGATACTTGGCTTTTGGTTGGAGCTTCAAGACCGGTTAGCCACGAGATCGGCACTCAAGATTTGCAAAGTTGCCAAAACCGCCGTCTCAAGTTGATGATTCGGCCCACGGAACCACCTGGCGGTTTAAAAAAAAAAATCACCTCCAACCGAATTTTCAATTACGTTGGAACCAAGTTCAGAATAGCCCACATTTGGAACGAATCCAAATGCTAAATGGCTAGTGTCCCAACGAGCTCCTGTGACGATGGCAGAATAAAGGGGGCTTGACGGCCGAGTCCCGTATCGATCTTCTGTCATCTTACAGGCTGCTTAGCATGATTTATGGTGGCTACTATAAATACCCGGTCACGAAAATGTGTGCGCTTGCGGCCACATCTTACCTAATAAGTGTTCAACCACCCCGTCTTATAACATACCTCATTGAGCCCACCGTTTTAGATAGGATGGTATCAAAGTCACACGTAAAGAGAAAAATGAGATATATGTATCCCAATCCTCGAAACCAAATTGAAAACAGATAACCTTAATTGTATACCCGGGTTGGCTACGGCTAAAGCAAACTAGGAACAATCCTCTTGCATGATACCATCATCTCGCATAATCCTTCAGGGCACAATCGAATGCCAAAAGAAAGGCTTCTTACCCAGAGGGCGCAATACAAGCTCGCAGTTATAGGCCTGGGCCGTTAACACGAAAAGCTGACATGCAGCTACCGACTGACGCCATAAAAGCTGAAACTGAATGCTGTCAACTAGGCTGTAGGTTGTCTGTCTACCTGCAGGTTGAGCAACCATCCGCCCGGGATAGAGCGCCGTTCGGTTACATATGTAGGTGTCGACTATCCCTTACCTAGCATGCCAGCAATCCAGGAAGTCGGACGGGCAGATGCGCTACCGGCATGTTTGCAGTAATGAAACCTCTCTAGCGCCCTTTTTAATATCGACAGTACGTAAATTGAGAGCTGCAATGTGTGATACGTGGCCCTCGAAGTTTATATCGTCTCTTCACATCTCGTGTTTGGGATGGAGGCGACTTGATGACGTTTCATACGAGGAAACCCTTCCAGACAGGACGAAGAAGATAATAAAATGTCGCTTACAACTCGAAGGTGCCCTGGAAGCTTGATGCTCGCGATGGTATGATAGATACGATAGCCTTATTAATAGCCTACCGGCCAAGGCCTCAGGGCTGACCCCGTTCCCATCTCCCTAGCCCATCCGAAGGGGAGATTGGAATTCGGAGGATTTATCGATTGGTTACGTCACAGGAGGATAGGATGGCACGGGGCGCATTCGACGATAGCCTTAGCTTGATCTCTACCGACATCAGGATTAGATGGACCGTAGATGATACCTCGTGGTGGCTATTTTTCGCGTCAATGGCAAAGGTGCCGCTTTGTTCATCCCACCTTCAGCCTTGATGCCCACGTGTTATATACGAGGTTGATGCATGTCAATAACAAAACCCATACGCAAGAGGCCTGATGAAGCTTAGATGCTTGAACTGCGAAGAGAGGAATGATGTTGGTTCTTCATGTCTTCGTGGCAAACTACAAGTGCTACGGAATACATATAGTTCCCATTGGTGTTATTCTGAAACAGACACGAGCGAAGTCACAACACTTGCGGTGAAATTACAATCCTCGAGGATTACTAGGTAGATTAGCTTAGGACAAACTTGCCCTCAAGTCCTTGCTTGCGGTGTGGCCCGCCGTGTGGAGGGAACGGTCCGTGATGAAATGAGAGGCTCTTCAAACGACATCAGTGGCTCTGATATTCCCTGGTTTTAGCTATATTCTAATCGTGCAGCTATCCGAATTGGGTTTGCTACAAGGAGGTAGGTACCTACATAGTAGGAGTTAGGTGGTAGGCAATTAATGGCCCCTGACCCTCCCCTGGCCGCAGGAATTCCAGGGAATGAGGTCTGGTGGGGGCGGTCTTTCAGACTTTGTACCGGTACACATGGCAAGACGGCAGGCGGTAGAACGGTAAGAAAGCCGGCCGATAGGGAGGTTATCCAGGTGTGCCCCGTCTGCCTGCCCAGCACTGCACGGCAGGGAACTCGCGGTGGGCGTGGCCCCGTGTCTCCTTCAACTGCTTCAATTGGGGCGAGTTTTGGGGCTAAAAACTGCGCGGGATGAGCCCCCAAGTTTCTAAGATAGGACACTTAAGCGTTACCCTTAGGAGGAAGAACAGGTACCTTAGGTACCTAACCAGCTAACCCGGGCCTTGTCGACGCGAATACGGAATACCAGAAAATTTATTAGCCGTGCCATCTGTCTTCTGTTCCCATCCCTCTTTTCTTCTTCTGCAACTCCTGGTATAATCAGGGTCATCTTTTTTCGAAGCGCACGAAAAGAGAACAAAAGTTCACTCTCGACAGCAATTCGTGGTCGCGAACTTGGGCTTTGACCACTGTAACGCCGCCCCTCCAATACAGTTACGTCTTTTCAATTGGTCTCAGCACCTGCAAGCTTGGCCTAGTCACTCTTTCACGCTCGTGTCATAGATCTTCACTTCATTCAATCTTTTCTCAATTGCATCGCGTTCGCGACTCTTTTCGCGTAATCCACCCCGGATAAATACCACAGCAATGGCCGACGAGAAGACCCGTACCTCTGGCGAGGTCCCCCGACCTGAGCCCAAGGGCCCTATCCTGCCTACCACCACCCAGGAAGCCGAGAAGCCTCAGCCTCCCAAGGCCGCTATCCACCCGGCTTTCTATGTTATGTAGGTTCGGCCCAGCTTGAATCATGATAGCTTCTGGATTTTCAGACGAATTGTAAATCTTTGGACGAACAGTCAACTAACAAATCAATACAGGGTATGGATCAGCTTGTCGTCTTCCGTTATTCTATTCAACAAATGGATTCTCGACACCCTCGAGTTCCGTAAGTGATCCATGGGATATCACCATCGCGAGCGAGGTCTAATTCTGCTTCAGGCTACCCCGTCATTCTGACCACCTATCACTTGACCTTTGCCACTGTCGCGACGCAGTTGATGGCTCGGTATACCTCCCTCCTTGATGGTCGCAAGTCTGTCAAAATGACCGGACGCGTCTACCTCCGTGCCATTGTCCCCATTGGTCTTTTCTTCAGCTTGAGCTTGATTTGCGGCAACTTGACCTACCTCTACCTCAGTGTAGCGTTCATCCAGATGATCAAGGTACGACCTAAAAAAAAACAAAAAAAAACTGATTATATGAGGAATTAAATGTTAACTTCGGATCACTCCAGGCCACCACACCCGTCGCCGTCCTTCTCTCGAGTTGGGCCATGGGTCTCGCGCCCCCGAACCTCAAGCAGCTGGCCAACGTGTCTGCCATCGTCGTCGGTGTTATAATTGCCTCTTTCGGTGAAATCCGATTTGTCTGGATTGGATTCCTGTACCAACTAGGAGGTCTTTTGTTCGAGGCTATCCGTCTCAACTTGGTCCAGGCTCTCCTCAGCTCCGCCGAGTACAAGATGGACCCCCTCGTGTCCCTCTACTACTTTGCCCCTATCTGCGCCGCTATGAATGGTTTTGTCGCGCTCATCTGGGAAGTGCCTAAGGTCTCTATGACCGAGGTCTACAACGTTGGTCTGTTCACGTTCTTCCTGAACGGACTTTGCGCTTTCCTGCTCAACGTCTCAGTCGTCTTCTTGGTAAGCTTGGCATCCAGCTACATAATCCCCATAGATGCTAACCAGTTATATAGATTGGCAAGACTTCAGCCGTCATCATGACCCTTTGTGGTGTTCTGAAGGATGTCATGCTTGTTGTTGCGTCCATGCTCATCTGGGGTACTCCCATCTCTGGCCTCCAGGCTTTCGGCTACACCATTGCTCTTGGCGGCATGATCTACTACAAGCTTGGACTCGAGGCCCTTAGAGGATATGCCGGCGAGGCTGGTCGACAATGGGCCGAGTTCGGCGCCACCCGTCCTGCTCTTCGCAAGGTGGTTGTTATCGGAGCTGTAGTGCTGTTTGTCTTTGTTCTCTTCGGCGGCCTGGCTCCGACATACGCCCCGGAGTACGACCCTTCGCAGTACCTTGCCGGTGCCGCCGAGAAGTTTGGCGTCTCCTCTTAAGATTGGACTTAGCAAGATAAGCTTCCCCCTTTTCGCCGTATACCTTTTGTAATATTCTCGGTGTATAAGGGCCGTGCTCCTGTTCTATGGGAATTTGGGCCTGATCGGCAAACGCTACGTAATGAACCTGTAGCGTTTTCCCTGATTTTTCGAGTACATACTTGCACACAATTCCGAGCTTTCGTCTTCTAAAGGGGGAGAGAATTACTCTTAATCGGAGAGAAGAGTGTTTCTTTTGTGTCGTGGTCGGTGATTACACGCATAACCACGCGGTTCATGATAGGGCTATAGAAAGTAGAACAGGCGTCACTTGCAAGGGCCGGATTGCATCTACTTGTTGCATCACAATAGGGATCTTCTTCCAATGTCACTTAGAAGGAAGGATGAAACCTAAATGAGAAAAAACATGAAATTAAAATTATGATATCTTTTTTGACCCGTGATAAGAATTCTCGAAATTGACGGGCACAAATTCTACTGGGCGTACGCAAACTACATCCGAGCATCAGGGACTCGTATGTTATGCAGTCTTTGGCTAGCTGTAAAATAGTTCATTCGTAAATGTTGACTTCTATGTATCTATGTAGAAGACATCCATGAGCCTTATAGCAGTATCAACCTGCCAAACCCTACTCCACGGCTCAAGTTCACCCAAGCCGTTCAATCTATCATTTTAATGCTCAGATTATGGAAATGGTTTGATTGACCACGTGGTTGGATCACATCGGGACACTCGAGGCATGTGGGTGGTTCATTCGTCAAGCGTGGTTTCATTTTTCATTGATTCTGAATTCAGAGCAAGACCCTTGAGGCTCCTAATGCCAATTGATGCGATTTACATCCCAGACCGAACCCCCTAAGACCGAACGACGGAAGTGATGCAGACGAAAGGATTTAGAATTCTGTTGGTGGGAGACGGGATTAGCAACCTCGAATTATGATAAGAGATTTGTGTTGGATTTGACAGGACATACTCAGAGGCGTGAAGAACCATCGGTTCTTGCCGCTCGTGTAGCGCTCCTCCAGAGCCTTCTTGACGGTCTTCTTGGCATCCTCCCGTTGGCTGACCTCCTTGAAGGTGTCGGTCGTGATAACACCCTTCAGGCCCTCGAGTTCGAGGGTGTATCGCGTGGGCATCAGGTGGTTGTAGTTGATGGCCTTGACGAAGGGCTTGATCTTGGATCGCTTCTCTTGTCGGGTCTTGGACATGCGTCGGGTGATCTTGGAGGGGTAGCGCTCGATACCGGCGACGAGAGCGTGGCCGTAGGGGTGTGCCTTGTTGCCGCTGTCAACGGGCTGGATGATGACAACCTGCCGAGTAGTCCGTGTTAGAAATCCTCTTTCTCTGTATGTGTGTTGGTACGGTATAGAACTCGATCATTTGAAAAATTTCGGGTACCTGGCGACTCAGGCTCAGGATCAAGGATCTGTGTGGTGCCGTGAAGCTTTGTATAGTGCTGTGTTGCAGCTTTTTTTCGTCGCAATACACACTGCACGTCTCCATCGGAATTTCTTCAATGCATTTCTCGTCAAAACGTACCTTCTTACCGGCATATCTGCCACGGGTGATGATGGCGACTCGGCCAACCTTGAGGAACTTCATCTTGTCGGCTTCGCTGTTTGTCGTCGCAGAAGGAAGTCCGGGGGGTTGTTAGGTGGGTTGGCGAATTGGGCGTATTGAGATTGTCGACAAGTTGAGGATTGAGATGTTCGCGATGGCTAAGAAAATCGAAAATGTGCCTGAGAAAATTAAGCGAACCAAGGGTTTTGCAGGTGATTGGCCAAATTGAAATGTGTGTGGGGTGCGCAAGCAGACCGGGCTGTGAGCACGTGGTCCAAGCGCATCTCTACAGCTGGCAAGCCCCAAGCCCCAAGCCCCAAGCCCCACATCGGCATCAGGCCCAAGCTCAAGCACCGGCAAGAAGCTGAAGATCGATGCTCGATACTCGATACTCAGTAGATAGACGAAAATCTTCAGAACTCTTTTCATTCTGTTGATCTCATACCTTATTTGTCCAACCACGATGGCTCCTCCAACTTATATAATCTCTCGTGTAGGAGACCCTATCTTCGCAGTGGTGATTGGGCTTGGTGCTGCTGGCACAAGGATCAGCCGCGAACAGAAGGAAAAGGGTAAAACAACTGAGCAGACTATCGCAGCGGGCAAAAGGTACATATCTCTCTCATAAGAACCCGGCATATGAGTATATATCATCTTCTAATCTAGATCACTGTGTAGAAGATTCGGCAATCTATTCACTAGCAAGCCGGCGCAATAATATCTTGAGTTGATAATATCCTCAGTTGAACTTGCAAACTTCGCTACATCCTATGGGGCCCATGCCATTCACAGGTATACAGCGGGAAAACAAGAGAAGAAGCAATTGAGAGCTCACATCTCACCGTGGACAGCAGCCGGTACACACTACAAGAATTACATTACTATAGCTAGGGACCTGTCACCGTGCTTCGTTCTTTGCCCGCGTTCGTTATTACAAGCGTCATAAGCTTTACAAGAACTTTCGACTCTCGCAACTATAACTTGGACCATACTCTTCCTTCATAGCCGCTGCCACCATCTGACCGCAAAGCTTGGCTGTTGGGTTCGTACTCACGGCCAGCCCTTTGGCGATCTCGTTTCCGTACCTGGCCCCTTGAGCGAAGTCCCTCGAGGCCGCCTCTTCGAAATCAGCCTTTGTCCAGCATGACTCTCTCCTTCCGGTAATACAGGCAAGCTCGCGAGTTTCGAAGGATTTGGCTATCGTATGATAGATGGCAGCTCTTTGGGTATGTGCGGACGACAGGGTCCTTCCAGCTTGGGGTGAGATGGAAGTGTGCGGCATTTTTGGGGATAGGAGCTTGATAGCTTCGTCTAGGTCGGAGAGCACTACATGCGCGATGGTAACTTTTGGGTCGAGAGCGTCTGCTTCTGACAACAGCGCTCCAGGGCCATGTCCACCGCATAGGAACAAGCTATTCCCATACAACCTCCTATAGCCTTGCGCTCTGTTGTTTCGAGCACTGGCATACATGGGGTATTGGCCGATTAAAGAAGCAAATCCCAACACACAACGGCGGTATTCCTGGACGAGCTCTACTCTTAATGTCGGCTCCGCTCTAGCAAGTCGTATCTCTAATTGTTGCAGACTTTGGATAATTTCTCGTTCCGACTTAACGATGTGGCTATAAACGACGAGATCCGGCATGTTCGGATCCTTGGGAAGAGTGTTATCCATGGTAATTGTTGCCGAGGGGTTCCACTCCGGATCTTTGATCTTCATGAGGACGTTAGAGTCGCGGAGACTGATGGAAGTGGAAATCGATTGCATTTCGGGCGAAGAGGGGATATCGTAACTGGACAATGGCATTCAATGTACAGATGGTCTGAGTTATCCTTCTCAAAGTAACAATAGCTCGAACAAATCGAACTTTCGAGATCAAGGTATATACTCTGGGGAGGTCCAGGGATAAAGCTTATCAGCTTTGTCAAACTTTAGGTGCCTTTGGTGTGCCACCCGCCTCGGCCCCTATTCCAGTTCCGATACTATGCTGCCTTCCGCACATCCCTTCACCTGCAGCTACCTACGGTCAGCGAGAACACTCTTCTCCCCTTCTAGCCGCCCCAACCCGAAGGCTCTTATTGGATTGGGTGGCTTCGGATAGGTGAAGCTTGGGCCGTGTGTGGCACTTTGCCCCCATCCCCCATGGGGCGCGGCTAGCGTCGGCGATGTCTGACGTCTTTTGTTCGTTCCGCTACCACCACCCCAGCAGCGACACAAGCACCGCATCGAGGCTGATGGTAGACTATCGAGCCCCTTTCAAGATCTGTGGAAGCAGCGGGAGGTCCCATACTCGCTAACCAGCGGGTTGTGGGGGGGGGGGGGGGGGGGGGCGGAATTTTG
>MU376260.1:0-12907 GCA_022495205.1 Hypoxylon sp. FL1150 | reverse complement strand
CCCCACCCACCCATCTTGCGTGTTTGTGCAATACTCCCCCCCCTTCACCTCGCGGGCGCTCGCGGGGCGGCCCCTCTCCCCCTCGCCCGGGGGGGGGGGGGGGGGGGGGGGGGGGGGGGCGGAATTTAGTCCGAACTGTCGGGCTATCCCTCGTTAACCGTAGAGAAGATATCCGACACGCCTAAGGTCAGTAGGAGAGTAAGTTAGTGGCGTCTTTATATATACTGTCTTTCCTTATCATGCTCCTCTGCACGGGACAACTTAAGCTTTTTACTTTTATATAATATCAAGGAACCACTAAACTCATATACTCCGTTCGTGTTCCTTCCCACACTAGCATCGAATCGTGAACCAGACGTACGTACGCACATACACACAATGGCACCTTCAGCTATCTCCGAGTCTCCCCCGATATATTCCTCCACGTCCATCATGTCGTCTCAGATCGATTCGCAAACGAATGGCCACGCCGTGCGAGCCGGTGTACCGAGCTTCCAGGGCTACGACCACATCACCTGGTGGGTAGGCAACGCGAAGCAAGCCGCCTCGTACTACACCACGCTCTTCGGCTTCCGGACGGTGGCGTACCGGGGCCTGGAGACGGGCAGCCGGTTCTTCACGTCGTACGTGGTGGCCAACGGCGACGTACGGTTCGTCTTCACGTCGCCGATCCGCTCGTTAGCACACCTACCGGAGGACGAGCCTATAACGAAGGAGGAAGGGGCGCTGCTGCGGGAGATGCACGCGCACCTGGAGCGTCATGGCGACGCCGTCAAGGATGTGGCCTTCGAGGTCGACGACGTCGAGGCCGTGTGGTCCCGGGCGGTCGAGAACGGCGCCGCGTCGGTGCAGCCGCCCACGCTTCTCCGCGACAAGCAGCACGGCGACGTGCGCACGGCCGTCATCCGCACGTACGGCGACACCACGCACACGCTGATCTCGCGGCTGCGGTATACAGGGCCCTTCCTTCCCGGGTTCGTGGCGCGCGCGTCGGCACCGGCAAGCGTGGTACTGCCGCCGGTAGGTCTCGCGCGCATCGACCACTGCGTGGGCAACCAGTCGTGGGGCGACATGGTGGCGGCGTGCGAGTTCTACGAGCGGTGTCTGGACTTCCACCGGTTCTGGTCCGTCGACGATAGCCAGATCTGCACCGAGTTTAGCGCGCTGAGCAGCATCGTCATGAGCAGCGCCGACGACGCCGTCAAGATGCCCATCAACGAGCCGGCGCCGGGCAAGAAGAAGTCGCAGATCGAGGAGTACGTCGTCTTCAACTCGGGCCCGGGGGTCCAGCACATCGCCCTGCTCACCGACGACATCGTCGCCGCCGTCGCCGCCATGCGCGCCCGCGGCGTCGAGTTCATCTCGGTGCCGCACACCTACTACGACACGATGCGCGAGCGCCTGCGCACCGAGAGGCGCTCGTGGGAGCTCCGGGAAGAGTTCGACACCCTGCAGCGCCTCAACATCCTCATCGACTACGACGAGGGCGGCTACTTGCTTCAGCTCTTCACCAAGCCGGTCGTCGACCGCCCCACCGTCTTCGTCGAGATCATCCAGCGGAACCGCTTCGACGGCTTCGGCGCCGGCAATTTCAAAAGCCTCTTCGAGGCCATCGAGCGCGAGCAGGCTGAGAGGGGGAACCTATAAACTTGAGAAACCCTTTTTATTTTATTCATTTTTTCTTGCTTGACCAATTTATGTGATATACTCTCATCTAATCAGCATGCAAATAAAGCAAGAGAGAAAGGGGCAAAGGGAGCGTGTACGATATCAGTACTAATAATGAATTAACGACACAAACGCACGGCTTACGTTGACAGCGTATCCCAGGCGCACTAGGTATGATAGATAACATTGATACATAAGGGTGTTGGTGCATTTCGCGGGTATTCTTAGTATAACAGGTAGCTAGCTGCCTACCTGCTAGCTAACCTACTTCTAGGTAGTCAAAGGCAGCATGTAAATTGACTGCCATTTTAATCCAGTATCTTCGCACCTCCTAGGCTAATAGCCAGGTAGCAAAACGCCTTCTCTATATGGGAGTCCCCTCATCATGTAGTCCCTTTCCAGTATGCGGTCAACCAACGCCTCCCCGTTTTTCGTATGATACTTTAGCTCCTCATCCATCCACATTAACCCTAGTTAGTGGACAAACAATGACAAACAATGACAAACCCCTTGTTTGTCCGTAGGGCCCGTCGCCCGTCACCCGTCGCCCGCGGGCCTTCATATGCCAAGTCTCATGAATCTATCTCCATCGCCCCGCTCCCATTTGCCTCACCATTCCCATTCTGCTGCTGCGACTGCCTTCCCCTGGTATCGCTTTGGCACCCAGGACAGTTATGCAAGACCTCGTGGGCGAAGAGGTCGCAGTCGATGCAGAAATGGTTGCCGCAGACCTCGCACGCATATCTGCTCGACTCGCTGAGCCCTTTGACCGACGACCGTAGCGTGCTGACGGCCGATTTCTCCTTGGCTTCCTTATCTTTGCCCTTAACCGTAATCCTAACCTTCTCCCTACTCTTATTGGAGTCGGGCGAATTGGGAAATGGCGTCAGGCAGGAGAAGCAGGCTTTGGACCGCTTAGCCTTGGTCCATGGCACCTCGACCCAGTTACGCAGCGGGAATAGATGGTGGTAAGATCGCGCCAAGTGCGTCGACAAGATCAACGTGAGCCCGCAGCCCGGGCACTCGGTCGGCAGTCGGCAGACTCGCGACCCGCAGCGTGTGCAGTCATAGCCCTCACGCGTGGGCCGGTTGTGGCAGGCGCAGTAGTGTATGCTGTCGCCGGAGGCGAGGGTTCGCGACGGGAAGCCCATCATTAGGAGGCTGGCATTACTTTGTTCCTGTGTTCGCGTGACCGGGGGCGTCGTAACCGCCAGCAGTAGTTCTTTGAAGTGGTCTTCGTGTAGAGCTATATTATAGCCTGAGTTATCTCCTCCGTTGGTCTTGGAACAGAGCTCGTCGCAGATAGCGACTTGAGCGGCAAGTCCCACGATAGATACTCGTATTCGGTCGTTTATGAGAGATGTGATGGTCTCATGTATGTCTCCCGGGTCGCTCGACATCAAGGCGCCGTAGACGATCACAACCTCTCTCGTCCCATGCGATGGCGTGTGACTATACCCAAAAATCATCAGTGACTCCTAATCCTTCCTCTCTTCTAAGCTGTAGAAACCCACAATAGAGCACCTCGGCACATTTCCAGGGCGTTTTGCAAGCTGGGATTTCCCTGGGGGTCTTGCTTGACCCAACCCTGCAGCTTCTCGATGTGATCGGTCGGGTTCCCACTCATATCACTGATCCTGATGGCGACGCCATCTCGCATCCCTATTACTGCGAGCTGGGATATAGGATTCTGCTCAAAATATTCCCGAACAAACTGCGAGGCGTACGCCATGGCCAACTCGTATCGGCTAGGTAGCATATCCTTCTCGAGCATAGCAAAGGACATGTCTAGGACGAGGACTAGATGTCGTATTATGCCGCGCTGGAGGGGGGTAGTATCCTTTAGCAGTCTTGCGCGCTTCTCTGCCTCGGCGCGGCCCTCGATAATCCCTGCGATCGTTCCATCGGCATCTTCTATTACTGTGTCCCACGAACGTTGAATGTCTTCCCAAGCCGCCTTAACGCCTTTCCTGTTCGCTTTCTTGCTCTTGTCGGGTCGATTTCGAGATCGGGTTTCGTGTCGCGAGCTGGATGTCACCTGGTGATTTCCAATATCGTCATCGGAAGCATCGTCGGCGTGGTACTCGCCATCAGAGTCGGCCATGTTTGAGTTCGGGTGAACTACTATACTAGTCGACTCGCCTGGCCTCTGGAAACGCGATGGTAAGGAATGTCGTGACAATGGGTTCGGTGGAAAGACAGGAGAGTAGGCGAGAGTGTTATCGGAGAACGAAAGTCTTCAATGTCAAAAGTCGTGTCTTTTGCGTCTAGGAATACTAAAGCAGCGTATATTGCATGAGTGAGTGGAAGGCAGTTTTGACTCTTCGACCCCAGCATGAACCAATGAACGGCTGCAAGTTTTAATAACACCTAAGGTGTCGTTGACGGAAGGTCAACAAGGCAGCATATCCCTTTAAGGTATTTGGCGACCTCCAAAGAAAAGCTGCATCGAGCGATGGCGAAACGGAGATTTCCTAGCAAGGCTAAGGTCTTTGTTGGAATGCGAATGCCGCAAATACGTAGCCTTGTACTAAGCACCAAGAGCTTTGGCCTATTACAGACGGCGTTGATGATTGCCCCACAAGAACTTGGAAGTGCGACATGAGATGTACAGAGGTACTTGAGCATGCACTCCAAGTCCACTTCAAGTCCTTACAAGTCCTTACGAGTACTAGGTACTGGTTCATTACATGTAACTTGCATCAATTATTCAATTCTATCATACGACGTCATGTACATTAGCCGTGTAATATCTGGGGTATACTTCCGACGCTGGAGTCTCTTCACCAACTGACGAGTGTTAAATCACTCCAGCCACATCTATGATACCTCCCCATGCTTTGCATCGCGCCGCATAACGCATGCAGCCATCCTCTACCCATTCCTCTTCCTCAAGGAGTTTCTTTTATTGGATTAAATTTTTGCATGGGTATTTTTTATACTACCAATTCCTTCGAGACGGGTTCATGTGTCTTTATCGATGGGGTGCAGCCAAGGAATGAATAGAAACGAACATGAACGGGTATATTGTGAACCTGAACGCCAGCTCCGTATGTTAAAAGAGAGATAAGACTTAGGGGTAGCCTGAAACTGGCTGGCTGGCAATCGGCCAGTCGTCTTCCGTGATGCTCGACCAGAATACCCAAATCATCACTACCGAGAGTAGTGTAAAGAGGGTCTCGAATAGCGCTCCATCGATCTTGCCTGCTGTTCCATTGCAGATATATGGACTGATGACGTAGTTGAAGATCTGCCCTATCGCGAACAGAACGGCAGCGCCTGCTAGATAGATCATCGGCCGGACTTCGCCTAGGATCCGCAACACGAGTACAGCTTCTAGGACGAAGAATGCCACGAGGAAGATAAGCGGCACGAGCTGGTAGAGGACGTAGAGCGCAATGTTTCGGTAGTGGTTACTAGGATCGGGGATGAATTCGTTGGTCCAGTGATAACCCGTATCGAGCGTGATATAGCCGGTACCGATGAAGAGAACAGCGCCGGATAGGACCATCAGGCCCATGGAGAGCGGAGTGCCGTCATCGAGAATCTGGTATCCTACGACAGCATTGAGTAGTAAAACCCACGTTGTCGCGATAATCATTCCTATATGTATTCCAGTGAAGGCCTAGTCGAGTGTGTTAGTCTCTCGTGTCTGCTACGATATGCATCGGGGTGTCGCATACTACTCGTACTCCTCCACTGAGGGGAAAATCTCCGACAGTGAATATTTCGCATATTTCGATTATGATGTAACCGATCAGGAACAATTGCATCTCTCTATATCCGTATTAGTACACAATATGCACAGCCCGGAGAACAGTGATACGGACCTCCGACCAACGGCGGCCTTCTTCTTTTCCGAGCGCAGCAGCAGCAGTAACGACACCGCAATGGCGACACCGCACAATAGTATGGATCCTGCACCGAGTCAGTATGAATTAACGCAAGTGGTGCAGTTGGACAAACCTAGATTTCCCAAGTAACGACCACCAGACAGCGGGATACCGCGCAGCTCGCAGCCACCCCATCCACCCGTCTGGTTATGGTTTTCCGAGAGAACCTAGCTCTAGTTAGCGATTTGTGGGGGATATTGCATAGCAGTATCACTAGATAGGCGGGACATACATTGCAAACTGGGAGGGTTGAATCGCGACAGAAGGCCTGCGCATACCATGTTAGATGAATACAAATCGCAAAAGCTGTCGCAACGTCTTGCTTAGGATCTCATAGAGCTGAGGGGGCCACATACGTCGAAGTTGCCAAAATTTGTAGACCCCATTTGATCATGTAGCGCGAGGCGTTCGCGCGGTGCGTATTATCGAGGAAGGTAGACAGTGACAGTTGGTGAATGAAGATGACCTGCGCTGATAATGCCACTCCTTGCTGAATCTGTCCAATCGAGTCGCAATTTCGGCTTTGATATATGATTGAAATTTCGTTGAAGATATATTGTGTCGCGCGAAGGCGCTCAGCTGTGAGTTTTTCCCTCCAGTCTTGAGTCGTTGCTAGCGGCCTTGACTCGCGTTCGTTGGTAGATTCCTACAAAGTTCGATTTACTCGTGGGGTAAAAACACGAAAATCGGGCGCTTGTGATATAAGTCGATTAACCTCCTCGAACTCCCTTCCTCTCCAACTATTGAATTTTGAGTTAGATGGTGCTGTCTCCAAGAAATTGAATGGTATTTCCTTGAAACCTCTGCGGCAGAGGGATTAGATGGGAAGAGGGAGGAAATGAAGGGCGCAACAAGGCCAGGGCGAAGGTTGTTAGGGTGATAGGGTGACTGGGTGACTGGGGGATAGGATGATAGGATGCTGCTAAGCCAGACCTGGGCATCCCCTTGTGCCTTCTACAGCTAGAGACCGAGTCAAGGACGGAGAAGTGGCAGAACTGGGTAGTTGGGGAAGAAACAAGATGGTAGATGACAAGACGTGGTTGGGTAGGTTGGGAACGGGTGGGCCACTGGAAATTATTCCCAAGCCTATTTTGGGTCGTTCGATATCTGGATGTTCCTGGGCGAGAAGGCAGGAACGGCAAGTTTTAGCATTACTTGCAGGGGTTGGACGAGTTGGGGTGTCTGGGTTATAACAGGGGGCAGGAAATGGCAGAGCTAATTTGAATACCTAATTGAATATACGACCAGAACAGCGCTAAGGTTCCATGGGCAAGCCAATCCTACCTTGAAATTTAAAGACATCCTCCCAGATAGTACCAACACGAGAGGTATTATTGAACTTTCGTGCCTGCCGTGGAAAAAGAATCTGATGCGAAAGGTGAACTCAGTATGTATTTATGATATGGGTACATACGGCCGACTGATCTATTGGGATAGCCAGAAAAATATTATATATCTAGTGTCCACAGACAGCAAGATCCGCGATGTCTTGCATGAAAAGGTCTGTGAATCCTACTAAAAACGGCCTGGAAGTTACGCATGGAAGACCCATCTATTTTTATGCGTGATGAGCTGTAGCCTCTCACAACACACAACCAAGGCCATCAGGTCTACATTTATCGCCGATAAGCGTCTGATTTGTCGCCCGTTCTTGGTTTTGTTTTGGTTCCCATCGACCGCACTGCAATAGACTACCTTTAAGTAAGGATGTAGGATGTGGCGATGGAGGCAATGCTCAAAGCCACTTGTCGCGGCAGCATTTCTCGAGGCACATCGTCGATGATTCTCGTTATGTCCTGCCAAGCCCCAGCATGCGCGTGTCCTTGGCCGCAGCGGCCCTTACTTGGATGCAAGCTTATGAGGTAGGTACCTAGGTACTGAGACAGCTATTTTGGCGCTACATGGTTTCTGTCCAATGTTACTACCCGCCGACCCATGCTCGTTTCTGTCGCAATCTTGGATGAATGGATATCTGCTTACGCTCCGTTTGATATCATCCAATGCATACCTACATACATATGTAGGCAGCCGACAAGATCCTATCAGAGATTCAGCGCAACAGCGAGTATCATCATGAGTAGTGTTAGAGAAGTGATTAGACGATATCGTCTGTTACGGGAGCCAGGTATTTGCTTATACTTCCTGAACCTTGATGCCTGGTAGCCCATCGGGAGGCAACGCGGCTTGACACAGGATGACATTAGTTATGAGAGCTTCTTGAGAGGACAGTCCCGAGTTACTGAACTCGTTAGCATTTGGAGTTCTGATATCGCCAATGCATCAACTCGTCTGGCATTCTGGGGCGCAGAGGCGCAGAGGCGCAAGCGGCAAAGGAGTAGAAGCGTCTCAGCCACACCTATTTGGTACTAACCGAAACACCCAATAGCAATGGCCGCACCATGTTTGCAGTCAATGCTTCAAGATGGCCTGCTCATAACTGGTCCCGAGACATCGCCTCACGTATTTGCTGAAGTTGATAAGCGATACTTAAAGATCCATAGTCCTCAAAAGCTTGCAATGCCATGGCAAATTGGAAGTAACTAATTGGTATAATAAGTGGAATGTAGACTTTTAAGTTCGAAAGATACTTGTTCATGACTAGCGAAATAGTCCTATATGTATGTATAGTGATAAGAGTGATATAAGAAGGTGGGTGGCATGACGCTGACTGTGATAAGACCTCGGGGTAAGAACTTGATTCTTATAATACCTAGGTAGGTAGAGGAATGTAAGTTAGGCTGAGCAGGCTGAAATACGATAGATTGTCTAATATGTGAAATTCAGACTGCTCGATTTAGAAGTAAATAAGACTTTATGGTTGGGATGATCTTATAAAGAGGCTCTGGTCTCTTCACGTGCGTGTAAGTGCGTGGGTGCAAAGGACCCTCGAAGATGGTAACGTATTTAATCAGCCGAGCATATGCAAACTTGCAAGATGGTTCTTGTGACTGACTCGAAATCCCCCAAGTTCCCACAGGAGGACTGAGACAATGGGAGAACTGGGAAAGGGTTCACGCTGGTGAGGAGAAAGTCCGGGGTGTTGCATCCTCAAGTGACATTCTAGCTGACCGCCTTGGTCCGAGTCTTGAAGCTATGATGCCATCGTGGGTCTTGTTGCACACGGGAGCCGCCATAGCCTGCAAGCCTGTGAGCCCAGCACGGCTGAACCTTGCAATGGTCCAAGCACCTGACCCGAATGGTGGCTTCAGGCCTGCTACGATTCATTCGCCCAATCAAGCAAAGGATTCGACATGTGTTGCGATCTATCGTATGCGAACTACAAAAAGTGAATTACAAGACCACCCGTCGAATTGAAAGGGTGTCCCCCATGAGAGATACTCCACGCGATCAACACGATATATATCTATTAGTATGTAACCCCACAAACTCTAGGCACATCATGTGACTGTCGCCTATCTATGGATATCTATGGAGCGCAAGTGTGTTGCGAAGGAGTCTGGAGGTGGACACAACATGTTGACGAACCGGGCCAGATTGTGTGGGCGCACGTGGAGTACGACCATAGGTACCTAGCTTGCCGTTGTATAGATTAAGCCTCCTCTGGACCATCTAGACGTGGTCAACGGTGTTGTTCTGGTAATGTGAGCAGCTCAATTATATCGTTACAGCCTCCAGTTCGGCGGTACGCTTGAGACTCTACTTGGCCTGGCACAGTCGTTGCAAGCAAATGGATACGGTAGAGTACATGGCTCGTATTGTATAACGTACGAAGCACCACCTATTTCCCGCCTATAGGAAGCGGGATGGCCCCTAAAGTTGGCTGCTGTCTGAAGACGCCTGTGGGGGGTCTTGGGGGGGCTTACCCCACAACCGGAATTGCTAAGTGCTACCTTTTGGTAGTACTTCAGTAGCACTACTACGCTAAAAACCCCTACATGCTCCTAGGGCGACAGCACAGTACGTCGTCAAACGGAGTACAATGACATTGACCCAAGACGCCCAAGATCTACAGCCATCTCCGCCATCTCCCTTACTCCCCTGAAATTGTGAAAATAGGAGATTGCTGATAGGATTCATCATCTATCATCTATCTCATCCATCTGTCATCTGTCCTGTAAAGCCTGCAGTTTTTCTTTTTTACCCTTTCCTCGAAGTTCTGCTTGAAGTGCACACAAATTCGTTAATTCGTTCCTTTTTTGTCTCTCCCAAAACCAATCCGTCCCAATAGCGTTCGTCTGTACCGACTTCACATACCTAAAATAAATAACCCTTACATACGCTAAATCAACTGGACCGAAGTTTTCACAGTCTCTCTATTGATTGCTTCAAGCTCCGGTCGTCTCCGCTGTCGGGCTATCTGTTGCCAGGTTGCAGTAATTGCATTGTACCTACAGTGTGTGATACCCGGCTTGGTCCAGATTGAGTCGTGCATGTGCCTTGTGCTTTGGTGATCCACCTGCGTGCGTGCTGGAGACTGGCTCTGCTTGAGAAAAAAGAGCTGTTACGCCTCTCGCCTTTCGTCACTCGTCAGGCCCGGATGACACTGAATCTCGGCGCCCTGTCCTATATACGATCTCCACCCTTTCCGCATTCCCCAACTCAATTCCAATAATTATTTTATCGGGAGGGTGCTGCTCTACAGCCCCAACACCTCCAAAATTCCTTCACCAAAATCTAACCGTCTTCCCTCAAACATACCCCTTCGTACCCTAACCAACCGATCCGACCACGGCGCCCAATCGACGTCATTGCTGGCCGGCCACCGGGACCAGCCACCCCACGAGAGAAACTCCTCCGACTCTGCCGACTCCGACTCCTGGACTGATACAGGTGATCTCGCCGAGCAGTTGGCAGATGAGGAGGATCCTTTGCGGAAGACCCTTGCCGATACCTCCGTAAACCAGGACCTCTTCTCGGGTGCCCAGAAGCGTCATCCCAACCGCAAACGCGTCCAGTTCAGGAGATCTGTCTCTGAACATAGCCATCGCCGCTCCCGTTCCTCCAGGTCCCTGCCTGGAGGTATTGACAAGGAAGCTATCGAGATCCCCATCGTCCCGCCACGCCGTATCTCGAGAGCAGAGCGTATCATAGCCGCCATCATGCCAGGTGCCGGGATTCACGGTTTCACGGGCAAGGCCCTCATGTGTGTAACACGTTATCAAGCGATAGGTATGGAGCTTGCTGACCATGTTGCAGCTACTTCACGAGCATCTTCGTGTCGTTGGGCGTTTTCCTCTTCGGATATGACCAAGGAGTCATGTCGGGTATCATCACGTAAGGACATCTCGTCGATCGCCGTTTAGCTCAACTACCATGCCTGGTCACGTCTCTAACAGTGCTTCCAGGGGCCCTTACTTTAGAGATTACTTCAAGAACCCTTCGAAAGCCGAGGTCGGAACTATGGTTGCTATTCTAGAGATTGGTGCTCTAGTCTCGTCTCTAATTGTAGGGAGAGTCGGTGACATCATTGGTCGGAGAAAGACGATTTTGTATGGCTCGATTATCTTCTTCATCGGCGGTGCCCTCCAGACTTTTGCTGCCAATATGCCCATGATGATGCTAGGCAGAATCATTGCCGGTCTCGGTGTGGGTTCCTTATCTACCATTGTTCCAGTTTACCAGTCCGAGATCTCACCTCCTCACAACCGAGGCAAATTGGCCTGTATCGAATTTTCGGGCAACATTATCGGCTATACGACGTCCGTCTGGGTCGATTACTTCTGCGGCTACATCGAGAGCGATTTGTCGTGGCGTGTTCCTCTTCTCATGCAATGCGTGATGGGAGCCTTACTAGGACTAGGTAGTCTGATCATCGTGGAATCCCCAAGGTAGTACTCAACAATCATGTTTCAGCTTCCCCTGCTAACATCTGAGTAGATGGTTGTTGGACAATGACCATGACGAGGAAGGCATAGTCGTCATAGCGAACTTATACGGCGGCGGTGACATTCACAACGCGAAGGCGAGGGACGAGTACCGCGAAATCAAGATGAATGTCCTACTCCAACGTATGGAAGGCGAGCGAACCTACTCAGACATGTTCCGGCGCTACAAGACTCGCGTCTTTATTGCCATGTCTGCTCAAGCGCTAGCGCAACTTAACGGAATCAACGTCATCTCGTATTATGCCCCTTACGTTTTCGAGTCCGCCGGCTGGATTGGTCACGACGCGGTCAAGATGACTGGTATCAATGGCATAACGTATCTGCTCTCGACAATCCCGCCGTGGTACGTGGTGGATCGCTGGGGTCGTCGACTAATCCTTCTCACCGGTGCCGTCGCAATGGCTATATCTCTGTCCTTCGTGTCATACTTCATCTATCTAGACATCAAATCCACGCCAACATTAGTGGTCATTTTCGTCATGATCTATAATGCTGCATTCGGCTATTCGTGGGGACCTATTCCCTGGCTTTACCCACCCGAGATCCTACCGCTGAGCATTCGATCGAAAGGAGCTAGTTTGTCCACTGCTTCTAACTGGGCATTCAACTGGCTCGTGGGTGAGATGACTCCTATCCTCCAGGAATGGATCAAGTGGCGACTATACTTGGTACACGCTTTCTTTTGCGTTGTTAGTTTTGTAGTTGGTAAGTTTTGGTATTTGTGTTTGCCCGTCCCTTTATTAACTGGTGATAGTGTACTTTATATACCCGGAAACCTGTGGTGTGCGATTGGAAGATATGAACTCGCTATTCGGAGATGCAAGCACTGCAGTCGGAACTCCCGATATGAGGTCGGAAACTGGTTCTTTGCATAGAGCTGGATCACCTGTGCCGTCGCTTGACCTTAGAGGGCGTCCCCTTGGCTCAGAAGCTAATATCCCTCCACTGGATATCGACCCTCCAGCTGTGAATATTGTAGACGGAAAGCTGCAAACTCGGTCCGAAAGTCAGAGCTCAAGAGGCCGCGTGGGCGAGTGGTTAACAAGAATGGTCGGGCAGAACCGGGGGAGCAGCAGCAGCCCTGCCGGCGGAGCCAGATATGCACCGATAGACCAGCGGGATGAGTGAATTCACGAAACACGAAGCATTAAATTGGTTGCGGTTGCGGGGAGACTACTAGACTACTTTGATTCATATAGACGGCGGCCAGGGATCCTAAAGGCTACGGCGGCCACATTCCGGCATTGTTTGTAAAGTGTTTGCATAAGGACAACGAAGCGAGTCGATGTGGGATTAACGATGAGACGGGTGAGACCGGAAGAGAGTGAGAAAATGAGATTCATAATTCACTGATGGGTTGGTTTTTACTTTCGTATATTTGGCTGAACCTTGGATGGAGTAGTAGTACTCGTGCTATGCCCCACTTATAGTGGTAGTCGTCCCTCCCCCCAGCCTATTAGCTGGTGCTTTGCAGTAAATCAACCATTTTGGTAAATCAAC
>MU376259.1:0-146112 GCA_022495205.1 Hypoxylon sp. FL1150 | reverse complement strand
AATTTAATTGTTTTGAATTAATTACAAAATAAGGTGTAAAAGTGGTGGGTTGTTGCAAATGGGGCGCTGTTGCAAAAGGCGGTCAATGCGGTTAGAGACCTGCTAGAACCTCCTAGAGACTGCTATGACGGCCCTGTCTTACCACGAAACCAGTCATTTGGGGAATGGCGCAACCCTCACAAGCCGACATATCCTTGATCAAGTCCACTGGAAATCCACATGTGATTCCACCCCACAAACCTTATCAGTCGGCCGGGCCGCTTACATGGATATTCTCCATGGATATTCTCCATGGATATCCCCATGGATGCTTGCATGTATGCACCAATCCAAGATCTATGGCAACTCGGGACCTATCTTAACTCTCATTTTCCGCCTCTATCGACTCGATCTTCAGTTTCGGCGCGACTCATATCCATGATTGCCATAGGTAGAAAGAGTTTGTAGGTATACCGATTCCACACGAACACACACAGACACGGAGCTCCCGAGACCTTGCTATTATAGCAGACCCAGAAGCAAGATGTCCTAGTATGCGATGTCGTATCCATCTTAACTCCTAGGTACACAGAAACTCTGCTACTTTCAACTCTTTACCTGTCTCTCCTGATCAATCTTACCGGCTCGCTTTTCAATCTGATTTTCTCGTCGAGGTTGTTCACAAACCACCTTTTGGATGTTCTCAATCGGGCTGTAAGAGTTCTCCACAACGGTAAAATCCCATCGTTCATCCGCAAGCAGATTCTCCCGCAATACGTCCATGTGCCATTTCTCTAGACAGACGTGGATTTCCCAATCGCCTTCGTCTTGTCGAGGCAGGATAGTCACCGTGTTGTTGCAATGTTCCCACGGCCAGCACACCCATTCCGGCCTCCCTCTAGTGCCTGGAATGTTGAAGTCGATATCTGCGGCGGCCTCATCCGTGTAAATAAACCAGATTTTGTTAAACCTCGACTCCTCGTCGTGATATTTGAACGCAGTGGATGGATCGCTAAACCGATTAAGTGCTGTCAACCGGCGCTGGATAACGTCATGGCCAATGGCATTGGTAGACCTATAGAGACGCACGGCTACGTCTGCGTGTGTAGCGTAGCGCTTCACGGGCATCGAGCCACCTTTGCGTGGTTGGGTGGAATAACCAAGCCCGATATGACGAAAATATTACCGAAGCACGACTCCTTAATATCAGGCGACGTCAGCATACGGCGAACACTAACGGCATTGAACACTCTGGTCTCTTTCATCGGTGCGCTGGAGGTGGCGTGGGCTGCCTTAGTGATTTCGACTAAAATTAGGACAATCACACAGTCGGCTGTTGGGATAAGACATATGTCCCATGCAAGAATATCGGCCCAGTCAACGGCGGTTGACTGAGGCATCTTGAAGATGCACGTTGTAAGGTTGTCTGGGTCCGGATTCGCCATGCCATCTGTCCCAAACTGACCGTCGATGCTACCATGGTGCGAGAAATCTAATTCAGCGCGGATACCACCGCGAACGTACGCTTTTAATAGCGTTAGCAATTTATACCGTAACGTCTAGTTGAAAACGGCTGCTAAGACTTACTCAAAGAGTCACCGAATAGACCACCCGTCATGTGCTGGAGGCGACGTACACCCTATACAAATCGTTGCAGGAACCGGCAAATCGACCATTCGTCCGCGACGGAACTCTAGAAGGCGAAGCAGAGGACCAGACTGCCGCTCTTGAGGAAGCTCGTCTGCATGGTGAAAGCCGGCGGCCACGCAGAGTGATCAACGTCCTTGGGGGCCGCGCAGAACTTATCCATCTTCCAATGGGCCACGGGCATGCCGGCTTCACATAGCTTCCCGTAGCTGGAGTCGCCTTCATCCTTGTGATACGCCCACCTGACGATGTAGGGGAGTGTTGATTTGGCATAAGGTGCATCGCCGTAGCGTAGCTGGATTGGATTCTGCTTGGTGGGATGGTGCAAGCGCCCTAAACGTCCGGTCAAAAATGAATACGCCTCGAGGGCGTCGATGATGCCTAGGTTGATGGATTGCGCGGCGTCGTTGATGGCGTCTTCTGATGTATCTGAGAAGTCGAAGATGAACATCCGGCGGATATATTTGCGACTGGCTGATGCTCTTTAGCTGTAAGACCAGGTAGGAGAAGAATGATATAGGCGTACCGGACTGATCAATAGCAGATAGAGTATGGGAGAAGGTTAGGTTAGGAGGAACACCAATGTCGGCAAGTGGATCGACCCCATTGCCTTTCTTGTCCTCTGTACCTACCTAGGTAGCTATGGCGGCTGCGTGGAACGTATGGGTATGATCTTACGCAAACAAGATATTCAAGGAGTCAAGCAAATCAAATGTTATAAGGCCTGGTATAAGCCCATTAATTCTCTTGGATAAAGCAATTAAACACATCATATTCAATGTTTCCTTGTGCAACTTGCTACTAAAGGTTTGGATAGTGTGCCACAAGCGTAGAGACATCACGCAGATAGGTAGGGACCTACCTAGGATGAGCGTGCTCTACTACCTAATGACATATCAAAGGACGTCACTCTGCTCTCGGCCATTCTGCGAACTACACAATGCCAATTGGAAATACTGGTAGGGGCAACTCCGTTATACGTAGCTGTACAGACTTACATATGAGGCAGTCGCTAGTATTGGTATATGTCAGCTGTGGTCTATATACACCAAGGTGGGTACTGCTGGCTCGCAAGGATCTAAGACGAATCCGATAGGGTATCAAATGCAAAGGTTTACCACTGATTATTTAGGAGTTTCAAACGTGAATAGCGAAAATCCGCAATGGACTGCTCGTATATTTGCTCTTATGTTCTGGTGAAGCTGAGAATTATTACGCGGCTTGTTGATACTTGTGTTTCGGGGTGTGCAATTCCTGGTCTACCTCGACAAGGGGCAGAAGAAGAATACAGTCGAGATATGTATGTGGCCGCTTCATACATCACCGCGATTCTCTGCAGGCAGCCACAATCTGATGCGAGTGACCACTGGTCTCGAAATATACCTTCTTATGCGGTACCAGTTGAGGCTTAGTATTGCCGTCTCCCCCGAGTTCCGCACTTGGACTCTTCAAGTCGATCCTGCAGGTACAATTGGTTGACCAGATCGGCACTGTCCATGTACGACCTGAATATGCGGAGAACGGAGAATAGAGGAACCCCGTTTCCGTTGAATCTCGAGATGATTATATGTCTCGCTGTTATACTAGATCAATTTATCTCGTTCAAATCCCATCTACATCATCTATACTCTATACAGACGAATGTTCCGTTCAGAATCTTCTAGCTTGTAGGCCTAGGGCTAAGTAACGTACGATGCCCGTGCAGACCGGATGGACTACACGTGGATCGTGAGACAAGTCCTCTTTTGGGTAAGAAATAGCGGTTTCAGCCAATGGGAAATACCCATCGTGAAAAATTGTCCTCTTCATCTGTTCGGCTACATGTGGGGTCAAATGCGGGACACCGAGACTCCAATGGGCTAATACATACATATGTACATATGTATGCAAGTATTCGAAGTTTACCAGGTACATGTGCCTACATGATGGTAAGCTACCTGCATAGTAGAAGTACACTTTCTATACACGCAACTTATAGAAGATACCTCAAACGATGCATACTGTATAAATTACGGCATTGCCTTACTACACCTGCATGGCCTTGTCACAGCATTAGCGATCTGAAAATCCTCCACGGACCGATCAGACTTCGCTTAATGTGTACGTAAGTTGTTCTCATTACTAACCTCATAGTCCTTTTTGCGCGGGTTTCTGCCTCCAACTCCAACTTCGTCCCAACTGGGACTAACCTCTTATAGAACTAAGGTAGATTTATCCTTTATTTCTTACGTGCATGTCGCACTACTATGTACGGTCCTGCATATACAGGAGCCACTGGTTTCCAATCATAATTCGTCCATCTGTCATCAAGCCCTGAACCATCACCGCTGCTAGGCTATTGACAGACGGGGCAATCCTGGGACGATTTCGAAAAGATTTAAGCATCCATCGAATTGTTTCACATTGTCCTACACTGTCCTTCAATCCTCCCATCCCATTTTCTAGAACCACCAAGTACGTCAACCAATTTACAAGAAAAAAAAAAGGAAAAAGGAAGAAAAAAAGAACCATACTGCCCTTCACGATGGACGCCGTACTGCGCCAGTCCAAGGCGATGTGTCCCTTCTTGAAGAAGGCGTCACCCGCCACCTTGCGTGCCCTGTCGACGACCACCCGTCCTCAAGCCTCCCCATGCGGTGGTGCCCTCTCCAAGCTGCAGCTGCTTGGTCAGCGCTGCCCTGTTATGGGCAAGGCGCTTGCGATCCAATCCGCCAAGGTCAGCAGGACTGCTACGGCTGGGGCTGCGACTGTTGCCGGAATTCACAACTACTCCAGCCAGCAGAAGTTGGGGAAGGCGAAGATCCACACCAGCCGCTCCCACGAAGCCAGGGCTGTCGATACTTCCATGTTTCGCGAGACAGGTATGCATGCGTCGTTGGGGCCATAATCGAGTTGATGGAGCAAAAGACTTACGATTTGATGCAGTCCAGTTCCCGCCCGCCGTCCCCGTCAATCGCAAGGCCAATGCTGCCCCCCCTGCCGAAAAATCCCCTAGCGCGAACGGCAAGTTCAATTACAATGGCTTCTACCAGGGGGAACTCGACAAGAAGCACAAGGACAAGTCGTACCGCTACTTCAATAACATCAATCGACTGGCTAAGGAGTTCCCTCAGGCACACGGGGCGAATAGGGAGGAGCGTGTGACGGTATGGTGTTCCAACGATTACCTGGGCATGGGTCGGAACTCGCAGGTGCTGAAAGAAATGCACAAGACCCTCGATGAATATGGCGCTGGTGCGGGTGGGACGAGAAACATTTCAGGCCACAACAAACATGCGGTCGAGTTGGAGGAAACCATCGCCAAGCTCCACGCCAAAGAGGCTGCACTCGTTTTCAGTTCCTGCTACGTCGCCAACGATGCGACACTTGCGACACTAGGGAGTAAGCTACCCGATTGTGTCATCTTGTCTGACAGCCTGAATCATGCCTCGATGATTCAGGGTATTCGTCACTCTGGAACCAAGAAGATCGTGTTCAAACACAATGATATGGACGACCTCGAAGCCAAGCTGGCTTCCCTACCACTTCACGTTCCCAAAATTATTGCATTTGAGTCCGTCTACAGCATGTGCGGCTCAATTGGCCCCATTGAAGAGATACGTGATCTCGCCGATAAATATGGAGCCATTACCTTCCTCGATGAAGTTCATGCTGTTGGCATGTATGGCCCGAAGGGTGCTGGTGTTGCCGAGCATCTAGATTTCGAGGCTCACCGTCAAGGTAAGCCCGAAGGCACGATTATGGACCGTATAGATATTATAACCGGTACTCTTGGCAAGGCGTATGGATGCGTTGGTGGATATATCGCTGCGAGTGCGAGACTCGTAGATATGATCAGATCCCTAGCGCCTGGTTTCATCTTCACGACATCCCTTCCGCCGGCCACCATGGCAGGCGCTCGTGCTGCGATTGAATACCAGATGGAGTACACCGGCGATAGGCGACTCCAGCAGCTTCACACGCGTGCTGTCAAGGAGGCATTGGACGCCAAGGACATCCCCGTCATCCCTAATCCATCGCACATCGTTCCAATTCTGGTTGGAAACGCCGAGCTAGCGAAGCAAGCCTCGGATATGCTATTAAGCGACTACCAAATCTATGTGCAGTCCATCAACTACCCAACTGTCCCCGTCGGCCAGGAGCGTCTAAGAATCACTCCGACCCCGGGCCACACGAAGGAATACCGTGATCAGCTCGTCGCGGCCGTTGAGGAGATCTGGAATAAGCTTGGCATCAAGCGAACCTCGGAGTGGGCAGCTGAAGGCGGTTTCATTGGTGTCGGTGAAACCAAGGCTAGCGCCGAAGAATCCCTCTGGACGGACGAGCAACTTGGAATTGACCAGAAGGTCGCCAAAGAGATCAAAGAATCTAAGCCGGCCAACGGCTTCATGGAAACCCTACTCGAGCGTGAGACACAGGACTCGGCTAGGGTCGTGAGCAACACCGCCTAATTGCAATTCTAGTCTCATTAGAGAGGGATATGCACCCGCATAATGGGGAGCTCATCCGACCTAGTCGACGTTCTTTCGAGCGTAGCGGGAGTTGGGAAGTACCTATCCAACTTTGGAATTGATAACTTTCGATCTATAGACCCGTATACTACGAAGACTTCATAGCTGTCTTTCTTAAGTGTCGTGGTCGTTTAACATAGCCTACCTAGCCTAATGGCTTTTATATAATAGAACAATCAGCGCCATCTCGTCGGTCAGATGGATAACGCTCACTGTACCTGAACATATTTCTGGGGAAATGTGCATATATGAAAGTGACTGTGACCTATGTCTTGAATGTTTTTGCTAATGTTTTCGTATCCTAGCCTCTATAATCTTCATGTTCTCGCTAGAGTATTTGATTATCAAAAGTAGAGACAGACGGGCCTGTCCTCGCTGATATCTTTGCACGGGTTGCCGGTGGAGCCGAGGCAAACCTCTATGTATGTATATTATGTATAGGTACCCTACAGTAAGATTTCTCTTCTTGCTAATGTATTCATAGCTGCACCGCAATGAATACAAATTCGACCTCGGCTATTTCATAATCACTAGGGATTCGAGAAGTCAATAGACGGTAGTCTTGCTCCCTACCTAGCCAATTCATTCACGAATACACTTCCACATTTAGACGTGAGGGCTTCCGCTAGGAGGCTAGATCCAGCTATGCCCGCGGAGACTGGCTACTGGCTAAATACGGCGAAGAGGATGCTCACCTCGACCATTTACCCGCCCTTGGCCTGGGGATTTCGTTAATCTGGTCAGGCTCGCGTTTACCCCACAACCAAGATGCGAGAGGTGACATCCTCGCTGAGCTTGACACGACGACTGCACGGACTTTAGGTGCTCTCTCCACATGCTGGGGAATATTAGATGGTCGCCTGTATATGCATTGCAGGTGTCACCGTTAGAATACTACCAAGGGCCTAGAACGAGGGCGACTAATTACGACGGCCTTGCCGGCAAATATCGAGGAGACCGGTCGTTGTCGTACTGGGAAGCTGCGGTGATGCTGCTCTCTACTCATAAGAACTGAGGGGGTTGCTAGGTAGACACACTTTCGTAGTGTACGCACTCTCTAGCATAGTTGTACGGTACTAGGAGACCCAACACAAGAGACACCATGAGGACAACCGACCTGATCGCCACCACCGGCACGCTGTCGCTCGCAGCGGCGTCTCCGGCGTGGCTGTCCCGGCGGCAGGCCGGCTCGACCATCACGGTGGACCTGGCGCAGACGTACCAGACGATCGACGGGTTCGGGTGCAGCTTCGCGTTCCAGCGCGCGAACCTCATCACCAACATGGCCGACAAGATCAAGCAGCGCGAGCTGCTGGACCTGCTGTTCAATACGACGTCGGGAGCGGGGCTCTCCATCATCCGCAACGGCATCGGGTCGAGTCCCGACAGCAGCTCCGACCACATGAACACGTTCGCGCCGAAAGATCCCGGCGGGCCGACGGCCGCTCCGCAGTACTCCTGGGACGGCAAGGACTCGGGACAGCTGTGGTTGTCTAAGACGGCGTACGAGGAGTATGGCGTCCGCCAGATCTATGGAGATGCGTGGAGCGCACCGGGGTATATGAAGTCGAATGGTAATGAGAATAATGGCGGTACGTTGTGTGGTGTCACGGGGACGAACTGCCGCACTGGTGATTGGAGGCAGGCGTTTGCCGATTACTTGGTTCAGTATGTGCGGTACTACGCGGAGGCTGGTGTGCCCGTCACTAGGTGAGTCGTAGTTGCGCTCCTTTATGAAGCCCTCATGCCTCCTACTACATATTGTTGTCGAGCTAACCGTTACTCACAGACTCGGCTTCCTCAACGAGCCCGAGTTCTCCCCGGGCTACGCGTCGATGAACTCCAACGGCGCACAGGCGGCCGACTTCATCAAGGTTCTCCACGCGACCCTCGAGGCGGCCAACCTGACCTCGCAGGTCGGCATCGGTTGTTGCGAGTCCGAGGGCTGGGGTAATCAGGTGAACATGATGAATCAGATCAAGTCTGCGGGTGCTGAAGATCTCCTTGCTACGGTGACTTCGCACACTTACACCGGAGGACCATCTAGCGCTATGAATACACGGTATGTGGAAGCCACTATCTTTGGTCTTGATACGATGCTAATATACTCAATAGTGCGTTGCTATACTCCTGAACATTCCCCGCTATTTCAATCTCCACATCCCTCCCCCTTTTCTTACCCTATTTCCCTCGCACAAGACGTCACCTAACGAGCATAACCTCCATTCTCCCACCCATAAACCTAACAAACCAACACAGGCGTCCCCGTCTGGCTGTCCGAGCAGTGCGACCTGCAAGGCCAGTGGACCACGACATGGTATCAGTACGGCGGCGCGGGCGAGGGTCTCACTCTCGCTAACAACATCTACAGCGCGCTCGTCAGCTACAACATCTCGGGGTACCTGTACTGGGAGGGGGTGCAGTGGCCGTCGCCCACGACCAACGAGAAGATGATCCGCGTCGACCAGCAGGCCCCTTACAACTACGAGGCCGCGCGCCGCATCTGGGCCTTCGCCAACTGGTCGCGCTTCGTGCGGCCCGGCGCCGTGCGCGTTGCTAGTAGTGGCGGCACCGGCGTGAAAAGTGCTGCGTTTAGGAACGTGGACGGGAGTATCGCGGTCGTGGTCATTAGTACGGGTGCTTCGGCGAGTAGTGTTAGTGTGAGGGTGAATGGGGGTGGGAATGTGACGCAGGCGACCGGTTGGGTCACGGATCAGACGCATAACTGCGAGAGCATTGCTGTGGCGGTCGCGGCGGATGGATCTGTGAGTGGGAGCGTGGCGGCACGGTCCATTACTACGTTCCATATCCCGGCGCCGCCGCCGCCGGCTGAGGGTAGCGAGGTGGCTAAGAGGGGCTGGCGGTACGTGTAGGTCGAGAGGGGGAAGGAGGAAGGGGGAAGCTCGAATAAGCAAAGGAGGTAGCTATCAGTGCTTGAGGTTGTGCAGATGGCTATAACTTGTGTCACGAGAAGATGGAACTGTATCCGTTCATTAAGTCTAACTGTGGAACTGCCGTGAATCGTCTGGTACCCTGGGTAGTGACAATAAAAGTCAAGTACTGAAATATGAAGGGATCAAAAGCTTTTTTTCGGTATGTAATGGCTAGCAGCGTCACTGTTAATTACACACATATTGATTGGGTAGGCTTAAGGGATGAGGTCGGTTGTCGTGTAAAAAGGGGTTGAGTACCTAGGTACCTATCAGTAATGACGGAGAATTCTCCCCTTTTTAGGATCAACTCGAGAGACTCGAATTTCGTGACGTACAATACCCAGACTCGCTGTTTTTTATATCAGGTACTTTCGTCCGACTACTTTGGGGCCGCCTTAGCAAAACATCTACACGCTTTTCTATCGGAATATATAACATGTGCGTTCTTCCCGTCAAATTAGCAATTCTCTGCCTTCACACCATCCGACAATTCACAAACCACAACTTATCCCCCTACCAAAAAAACTTCGGTCAACGTACACAAATCAAATGGCAGGCGCTATCCTGTCAGGTGCGGCCAAATTCGTCGATCTCCTGTGGCAGAAATGCGAAACGACCAACGATACCCTCCCCGAAGAGCACAGAGACGTATGCCGAAGGCTGGAGGCCCTAGGGGTTGGGCCGCTCACCTCTCTCCGCGATTCTCTGCGAGCCTCGAAAGACAAAGACACGCCCCTGTCACCGGAACAGCGGGCAAGCCTAGAGCTGCTCGATCTGCCTCTGGTACTGCTTCTGCTACTAGAGTGGCGTCGATGGACAGAGAACCCGTCGTCCATCGAGTCTACGGGAGTTCCCCTGACGCTCGAGATCCGCGAGGAAGTCAGTCCTATCGCCGTAAAGGTGGCAACGCTGTCAGCTAACTCTGAACAACCTCCAAGGGATGGGATGCAACTAACAGTAGACAGACAATCGGCCGCCCAGGACCAACATACGCTCCAGGGGTTCAGGACGAGGCGGCTGCGAAGCTGAGCAAGTTATCAACTAAGCTGGATGAGCTGCAGCCGGGCTTTACGGTTTTGAGGGCCAACGATAACGAGCTACCTGGGGAGGTAGATAATATCTTCGAGTTGTTGAAGCTGTCTATGAGCCGATGCATGGACTTCTGCAAGAGCATACCTAATGTTATTGATGCCCATCAGAGAGCGAGCAGATAATTGGTAATCTTAGGATCGATTGCGGCGGATGTGTCGTCTATCATGATTAGAGGGGATAGAGGAGTTAGCGGGGGCACATTCTAAGGAATTGGAAACATGAGCTTCGCCCGGGGTTAAACCTGAAGGGTCGGAAATGGTATTTGACGGAAAATAGCATGACTCAAGCTTTGAGGCGGGAACTGAGGATAGATGGTGATAGTCTATGATTAATATACTTATATAGTAATCTCATCCACATCAGTCAGACGTCAAGGGGATTTAAATGGAAGTATATTTCAGCTGGGCTGTCCCGTTTGGCATCTGAAGACCTACCGAGAACCCCTGGGGTTCGTTGGACAACTAACCAACGACCAAGCCATTCCTACTCCCTTCATATCTTGCTAAGCAAATCCCCCAGCACCGCCTTCGTGCTCGCGCTCGTCTCCTTCACAATCTTCGCGACATCCCTAAACTCGGGTATCGCCGCGTCACCCATGCACTCGTAAAGCCAGCTCTCGCTCGTGGTAACCGTAACGCCCGCGGCCCTTAGCCGCGCCAGCGCGATCGGTACCTCCTGCTCATTGCAGCTGCTCACGCCGTCCGCCAGCACGTACACGCGGTGACCGCGCGCCACCAGGTCCAGCGCCGTCTGCGTCACGCAGATGTGGCTCTCGATGCCGACGATGGCGACCTGCGCCTGCTGCGCGGCGCCGTCCGTCACCTGCGCGAACTCGGCCGCGATTGGTGGAACCCGCAGCATGCTAAAGGCCGTCTTGTCGGCGTTGATCTTGGCGCCGGAGATCAGCGGCTCCAGCTCCGAGACCGTGCTGCCGAGCTTGGCCGCGTTCTGGGTTGTTACCATGACGGGCACGTTGAGGGTCTGGGCGGCGCGGAGGACTTTCTGCGCTGTGGTGACGCTGGTGGTGGGTGAGTAGATTGTGCTGGCATGGACGAAGAGATTCGTGGATTGGCATGACATTGGGTAAGAGGCAGGTAGTAGGAAAAGACCTACATCTTGTCGAATTGCCAGATAGCATTTCGAAACTTCTCCTGTATGTCACAGACGCTGCTCGGGTTAGTCTTCAACCCTGTAGTGTGGTAAAGCCATGTTTGGACGAACTAACAAGACTGCCGGCCTTTCTGTATGTTTATTAGACATATTCACCTGTCTTTGAGAATTGGAAGAATAACTTACGAAAGTGTCTTTCTGCCATGGCGACGGTTGTCGTCGAGAACTTCTGGCGGCACTGAGAAATATGGGCAAACGACGACAGCACGGGATATGGCCGTGATCCTCCAACAACCGGGAATCTCAATACTCTCAAGACACTCATTAACAGTGCCCTACACCAATTTGTCTTGCTCGGTATCAAAATAGGCGAGGAAGCTTGAATAATTGGCTTGGGACGAATAATAGAGGTCTTCGAGCTTACAGCGAAAGCCGATGATGGGTATTACCTAGGTAATATGTCCTTAGCGGTGCTATACATAAAGGCGAATGCGGGGGCGGGGATCTTGGGGATTGTCATTATAGCTTATCGATACCCGAGGTGCGGATAGGGTCGGCGTACCCCTGATTTACCTGGTCCCTAGGTGCATATATATGTCTGAGACCATTGGGCTAGTATTGTATGTGATACTTCAATGGTTAATGTAGGTAGTATCATGAACAAATCAAGGTAGGGAACCGCATAGGACCTATACATTGGGGTGTTCTATCAAGGGGTAACCACGGCATGACCTAACGTGGCCTCTCTACCTTTATATCCAAACACTCCTACCCAAAGAATCAATCCAAAGACACCACCGAGACCTTCGCCCTCTTCAACCACGCATCTTCCTTCCCCTTTACCATAGCTATCCTCGTATTATACAGCTCATCAAGGAACGCGGGTACGAACGAGCCGGGACCCCTGACGTGTCCGCTCTCCGCCGCGATCTCCGCCGCAATGCTGTAATACAGCACTCCCGTAACAGTAGCCGCGAGCTTGTCGTTAGGGTGCGCGGCGACCATGGCCGAGATAGTCGTGCCGAGGCAGCACCCCGTGCCCGTCACCATGCCCAGGTACTCGTGCCCGTTGTCGATCGCGTACACCGCCTCCCCGGCCGTAACGAGGTCCGTCTTCCCCGTCATCACGACGACACACCTCCGTAGCCGAGCTAGCTCCTGGGTCGCCAGCGCGAGCTCCTTCAGGCTGGCGCCGCTTGATCCGCTGTCGACGCCCCGCTGCTGGACGTCGGGTCGTCCTCGTATGCAGGCTAGGATTTCCGACTGGTTACCCTTAATAACGTCGGTGTATCCGCCACCGAGAATAGTCCTAGTAGCCGACCTCCTAACTTCAGTTGCGCCGGCACTATAAATCCTTGTCAATACCCTACATAGTCAAGACCCCGCAGACTCGACGCCGTCAAACTCACCCGACAGGATCATACACCACGGGCTGCCCCGCATCATTATACGCCCTCAGCGCCACCAAGTAATTCGCCAGCCCCTCGGGCGTTACGGTCCCCATATTAACCACCAGCGCGCCCCCCAAGCCCGCCAAATCCCTCGCCTCCTCGCCGTAGTTGGCCATGATGGGGCTGGCGCCGACGCACAGCGCGACGTTGGCCGCGAAGTTCTGGACGACGAGGTTCGTCATGTTGTGCGAGAGCGGCTTCCTGGCGTCGACGGCCTTGACGACGTACGGCGCCAGGGCCAGCAGCTCCCTGGGCGACCGCGACAGCTGACCGGGCGTCGTCGGCGCGGCCCTGGCGAACGCCGGCGGCGACTTGACGAGCCGCGCGAGTTCTCGCGAGGCCGCCTCCGGGTCCCGCGCCGCCATGATGGCGCTGACGACCGCGACGCCGTCGAGAGATTTTCCTTTGGCGTGGCTCTGCCATAGGACTCGCGACGCGTTGGACGCGTTGATGCCGCCGATGCAAACGGTCTTCACCGGCCACCCCTCAGCGTCGATCTTGAGGAGAAGCTCCCGCAGACCTTCCACGCCGATGATACTCTTGGTGTTTTCCTTGCTATGCTCGTGTTAGAATTGGACGTGTTGGCCTGCTCATTCATAACAAAATTTCTTACGTAGGCGTAGCAAACACAGTTCCAATTCCCAGGTAGTCCGCTCCTCCTTTCGCCGCGGCTTCTACTTCAGCGGCATTGCTCGCGGTGACGCCGATGATAGCATCCTCCCCTAGAATTCCTCTAGCAGTAGGAAGATCTCCACGGCCACTCAATCAGTATATCCTCTCCGGCATTATCTATTTCCCTTCGAGAGAGGAAACAAATAAGAAGAATGGGTCTCACCAAGATCATCCTGCCCAATATGCACGCCCTCGCACCCGACCGCCAGCGCGACGTCCACGCGATCGTTAATGAGCAGCGGGACGCTATACTTTTTGGTGATCGCGTGCAGCCTGCGGCCGACGGTCACGAGTGTGCCCGTGTCGCTCGTCTTGTCGCGATACTGGACGCATGTGACGCCGCCCTTGAGGGCCGCCTCAACCACCCCGCATATGTCCGCGTCCCCGAGGATCGCCGGCGTCGAGTCAGTCACGAGGTACAGCGAGTAGTCGACCTCGTGCTTCGGCATCTTGTTTTTTTTATCCTTCTTTCTCGTCGACAGGAGAAAGATCTGCGATTGGGGAACCACAAATTGCCTATTAAATTACCTATAGGTACCTACCTCCTTTAGTTTACCTCCGTCCAGATATGTACTTAGCGGGGTAATGCTTCGGGCTATAAATTATGACGGAATCTCCTGTTTAAGCCGCTTCCAGCCAGCTTGAAGATCTACGCCCTACGCGCATAAACAAGGTCCTGAACGAAATACGATCGCTTAGGTACCTATAGATTAACCACATTTTCCAGAGTCGACACCGTTTCCTAGATTGATAACTTTATTTATTGACTTTTCTTTTGTTCTTTTTTCTTTAACTCGCTTTTTTATGATGCCTACCTACGGGGGATGTAGTGCCACCTGCAATCCTAGCTAAGGATCTGACCATGAATCCGGCAAAACCGTTAAGCAATGCGCCGTATCATACAACTAGAACTCCCGTGCGACGATGTCACATGAACAACTTACTCGGCTGCCGCTGTTGGCGTTCTCGGCTTGTTCGTTGAGCTCATCCATGAAAAAGCTGAGGCACTGCCGATGGGATTCGATGAGGTCCGAGGGGTTCCAGAAACGCTTCGGGTTTCGCGGGTTTCACGGGTTACTGGCGATGGCTTCGTCTCAACAACACCAACTGACGTTCTCTTTGACTCCCATCGGATGGTACTGCTGCTAACGCTATCCGCTCCGGCTTGACTTGACTTGCGTCGAGCCTCGCCATTGCTTCTGGGTAGTGGAGCGGGTTCGTAGGCCGCCCCCGTTCGAGCTGAGGATGATACAGCCGACTTCATCGGCTTCAGAACCTTCATATTCCGATTTCCACGTCCAGCAGGTTGATAGCCACTCAGCGGCGCGCTCTCTCTGTGTTCCTCGCCATTGGGTGCAGGCCCTTGACGCCACGAACTCCAGATGCTGCCCGCTGCCGAGCTCCGGCGCGGATTGTCACTTGAAGTGTCACTGGACTGCACCTGTGTCTCCTTCGTGGCAGATCCTGAGGTGTTGGCTTCTTTATAGTGTCGCTCGCTTTCTCCTCCGCTCTCCGACATATTGCTAGCTCCAGTAGTTCCAACTTGTGGACCTGCTTGCTCTGAAGTCGGTGACGTAAGCTCGGGGGTGCCATTTTCATTACGCAGCTCCTTCACTTGATTGTTATCAGACTGCAGCGCGGTTGCGTCTTGCTTGGCTTCGCCGAAGACAAATGGACGAGCTGTGGCGTTGAGTTTTGGTTTCTCGGGAAAGACGGCCATCGTACGAATGTGTTTGAAGACCGAGTTATCCTCGGGACGCACGAACGGTACCGATAGCTTCTCACGTTCACTGCTATAAAGTGTCATACGGTTCTGAGAGAAGAGAACATCAGCCGAATGCTCCCTTAATGCCTCGCTACCGATGAAGATGCGGATAGCCTTCTTGGCGTCGGAATTATCAGGCTGATCCATCCCTGAAACTTCGAAGCTACATCCTAAGCTAGGCATTTGCGGTGCTGGACTCATCCCTCGAGAGCTGGACTGGGACACAGTTGCTTCCGTAAGGTATACTGGTAGGCGAATCCGATGGATACCATCTAGGTCTCGGTGAATATCATCCACGAGATCTAGCTCTTTGACCAAGGAGAAATCAACGACTGATCTTTGCGAACCCGTGCATACATCCGCGTAAAGTAACGTGTCATGGGCAAAGTTGGCGGTGAGCCAACATCGGATGATGGAAGGCACAGAACCCAGCACGAACAGGCTCGGTGGCGGCTCTGGTGCTCCAATTGGAGAGTCATCCTCCTGGGCGCCGGGTGTGAAGGTTGTATCTATACCAAGGCTACTTCCGCGGCCAGAGGCGATGGAGTGATGAGAATGGATTGAATGTACCGAGTGACCGGCGGAGCTATGGCGGCCATCCGATTTGTGGGACAGGGAACGTTCCATCATGTTGTGGTTGCCAAGACCGCTCCCGGGCCTGATGAGACCGAAATCTCCCGAATGTCGGCCATTTTGTGCCCAGCTCGAGCCTTGCAGGGCACTCTCATCGAAGCGAACACTATTGGCTCTAGAAGCGGCACCGCGTCTCGTAGGCTCATCTTCAGCATCGAGGTGTAAACTCCCTATCAAACTCTGACCCTGTTCCTCGAAGTCATCGAATAACTCGCTCGGAGGCATTTGAAGAGGACCTGAATCCCGTCAGAACGTGTAGGCAAAGTTTAAGGAAGAGTGACGAACCGTGCTGCGGCGTGCCGCTCAGTGCACTGGGGAAAGGTGAATTCCAAGCGGACTTGATTGCGGCATCGTCAGCTTGTCGTTTCTCCAACCGAGAAAGTCTTTCGGCATGGTTATTCTGTATAGCCTGCATGTGCTTGACGTCCATATGGACACTATAGAGTTCGTCACGAGGATATGGGAAGCGGGGATCCATGCCAACCCAAGGTCAGGACGTCTTGGTTTATCTGGGCAAGATCAACGACAGGGGAGCTGGGGAGGACGGCCGAAGCTCGATTAGATGTGAAGTGGTGAAGGAGGAGGAGGCTCAAGTATAGGTCGAGACCAGGAGTGTCGAAAGGTTAACTTAAAATGTGCTTGGATAGCTCACTGGTAGCATTGAACTAGATGGCGCGGGAAGTTGTAGCCCATCGATACAATGTATAGTAGCGGCAATGCTTCGCGGCGTCTTCCTCTATCGGTTTATCTACTTTTACTTCTATCCGCAGAACGTGAAAGACGAGGTCCTCCACCACCTCCTCATCGCAGAGGACCTACTGGCCACTTTGCGAGTTTTTGTATAGGGCAATGTTCCTCGGCTTTGATATTCTGATATACGTTTATATTGGCGGCGGATGGTTGGAGATCGAAACTCGAAGGCTTCCGGCGGGTAGGCAGATGGACGAGAACGCAGTAGGGCAACTCTAGTATCCGACACAGATCAGGCAGCCTTGCCGTAGGTGGGATTTATTCCAGAAGGTTTCGTGGTCAAGAAAAGGCGAGATATTTCTCGGTGCAAAACGACGTTGTATCAGTTACAATATTCACAGGCACAAAGTATTATCCCCACGCCAAGCGACGTATTCCTGATGGATGATATCAGAGAGGCCTTGTGGTGGTGGCGACCGGGTATCGATGATCTACGGGTGTAGAAACGTTTTGGGTAATCGAGGTCGAAGGTAAGGAAAGCGATTAGGGTGGGAAAGGCAACACTCCAATCGGCGTTCCAGGTTTCGGGTTCGAGACGGCACACGAGATGGGATATATTGGGAATAGCAAGAGGGAGAATCAAGGAGTGTGCCTCGGGGTAGCAAGTGAAGTTGTAGAAGAAAAGGAAATGGTATCATCAAAGAATAATCAGCGTCAGCGTATGAGGACAGAAGGCAGCTGGACTTTGGTCGAGGCGACAGTCACAGGTTAGCTGGCTGTAGGAATGGGTTTACACAACAAGTGGTTGGTGGCACAGCTGAGTAGCAGCAATCTGGAGGAGGTAATGACCGTTGCAATGGAACCCGTTCACGTTCACAGGCACTTATCCACTATTGGATTTCCCATTTAGCGTGTGTACTAGGTTACTCGGTACGTACCGTTTGCTAGTCACGACGGGACAATGGATCAACGGACCCCCCAAGCACCGACAGCCTTAGGAACGCCACATAACCTTAATTTACATAGTATGTGCCCAGCTCCTTTAATGCAATAAATCTCACGGTCTTTTCTATCATGTACCTAGGTTAGGCAGATCTTCTCATGCTAAGATCTCAGGCGTCGCCAAGTCTCACACGACTATAGCCACGCAAAGTTACATTCAAAATACCCCAAACTAGGCTATCTTAAGAGACACCCCCCAAGAACCTCCAATATGAGCGATTATACTGACACAGGATTCATCTTTTTCCAGTCCGGGAAAACAGACTCTCCCTCTGGGAATGGCCCGATGTATGGCTCAACAAGGTCGAATAAGATCTTGTACGACTGTCCGCTCATGTGAAGTCCGTCCGGTAAGAGTTGCTCCAAAGCACCTCGCTGGCCACCGGGGTACCCTAGGGGAGGGCTGCTGCCCTTAGTGAAGCTCGGAGTTAAGGCAATTGCTTCGTCCATGATGGCGTCTTGGAGATCGATGAGCGTAACACCAGGTATCTCCCTCGCTACCTCTCGAGCCGTCTCGGAATATTTGGCACTGTTAGCCGCTTGCCGTGTCGCTTGCGGATGACCCTTGGCTAGGTCGAGTACTTCGATTCGGATCTCGTCAAGCGGCGGGGGAGTGATTAGCAAAATCTTGGGGTTGTGGGCCTTGACATGCTCATGAGTTATGATTTTGATCAAGTTCTCTTTATATCGCTCCATAGGGACTCGTTGATTGTTGGTCGGAATGTCGATGCACGCATCATTGGCTCCGAGTAGCACTAGCTGTGGCACGTACGCGGTTAGAATTCGCTAGCAATCGTGCGAAACACACAACAACCAAAGTATGAGGTCGGCAGGTAAATATCATTCCTTACAAGGTATTCGATTCTAGGAGTCGAGGGCGACGAAGGCAAGAAGACCTGCGGAAGCACCTTCAAGGCGTTTGCCGTGTTATATCCCGAGAATCCCCTGTTTATGACGTCCAGGTATCGCATACAGTCTATGCTGAAGTTAGATAGGAATGTATATTGGTATCCTAGTCATATAGACGTACGACTCTGTAAGGCGCCCTGGAACGAAAAGCCTTCCTTGACTTCGCTCGAGAACTGGAAGAGCGAGTCCCCGAAGAGGACGATTTGGTTGTATGGTTTCTAGTTACACTGAATAAGTATTGGACTAGCACTTTGCAATGACAATGGTATGAGTTATTGACAAGACACTTACAGCCATCTTCTTTGCGAAAGCGTATGGAAGAACGACGAGGGCAATGAAGATGAAGATGATGAGTAAGGTATATCAGCCCCAGGCGTAGCAATACAGTCGTTGTTCAAGACGCTCGACCTGGTGAACGAGAAGGTTAATCAAGATCAAGCACATATATACGAATACGCTTTCTAAAGGCCCGATCGCTGCGGAATTATTTATACCGAGAATGTTAGAAGCTCGCCAATTCACCAATCAGTGGCTAGCAAAAGTGACTAGGAATGATGGACTCTTGTCAATGTTTCGCCGCATAATCTAGGTGCTCCGTGTCATAGATCTAGGCAAAGAGTTGTGCTTTCCATCTCAACTCTTATCTATACTCTTCATATAACTGATAATTCGATTTCATCAACTTTCATAGTGCTTAAGCTTTCAAATACTATATTGTCCGTATCTTTACCGGGTTCGAAACCTATTCGCAGTGCTAGGTGCTCTCCAATTTGACATGTGAAATCTAGAGCTTGGAGGTTAATTAGGTCCTTACTACTCGATAGAAAGAATGGATTCGGAAGCCCACGAATCTGATATGTTTGGTACGGCTATATTTCCTTCTCGCCCAACGCATTGGCTAATCGGGCCTTCGAAGCACAGCATTAGAGTAACGACGATGACATGGGAGAAAGGGTGGAAAACTGAGCCTCACTTGGACACGTGATAGGAAATGAGAAGTTGCGACATGGACAAACGGAAAAAGACATCCATGGATCGCATCTATAACTCATGTATGAATTGGTGGAAAATCATTGGAAGCGGGCTTGCTAAGGTTACCTAGTACTGTTAGAAGCACTTTGTTCATGCTCAACCTACCTGCATTGTAGGTACATTAGGTACCTAATATAAGATGGGAGTTGAGATTCAGAACATTACTAACCTAGGTACCTAGGTAGCTGCTAGAGTGGGGAGTGTACATTATCTGCGAGTTTTGATTGGCTAATTGCGTTATCTTGCGTTATCATTGCTAACGAGTATCCGCGCCCCGCTAAAAACTTGGGCGAAAGGGAAAAAAAAAGTTCAAGTGGCTATCACGAAGAAAAGTCCCCTGCCATATATGCCATATATTGGATCGCGTCTTGCTACCACCGACACTCTCTCACTTCAGGCGCATTCTCTGATGGAAACCCGAACCGAATTCCTACCGTAACAATAATGGCGTCCGCATTGGCCGCGCAGCTGGCGCAGATCGCTGCCAATTCGAAATCAACTCTCGATGTGAAAGCACAGAAAGCCGCCCATTCGAAGTCGTTAATCTTCGAGCCACGAGTTGCGGCCTCGCAAAACTTCCAGGCTCTATATAGCATCTGTCGTCAAGGGTTCGAGGAGTTGTGTCAGCTAGATGCGCGCTTCATTCCTTACGGTACCACTATATTCAGCGAACAGAGCCAAGATGAGGACCGCACACAGATGACTGCCGCCGAAAATGCAGAGCTTGACAAGAGGATAGACTCCTTTCTTCACCTTGCCGGCGCGCGGCTGAGGCTTATGCCCACAATCAAAGCCATAGAATGGCTTATTAGGAGGTTTAGGTACCTAGGCAAGCCAAAGTCGGACGCTGACCTGTTGCTCTAACACTTGCGCAGGATTCACGAATTCAATACGGCGACGCTCATCTCGACATTCCTCCCATACCATACCATCCCGGCATTCGTAACGCTCCTATCCATCCTCCCTAGTACGCTCCCTCAAGTATATAGGTTCTTAGACCCATACATACGGTCATTGACCCAACCGCCGAGATCTATCCTCGTCCACCAAGCCACACATCATCCCGACTTTCTCGCTACCCTCTCAACATACACCCTCGATACATGCAGAGCCCAACAGCATTACTCTGCCCTGATATCGTTTTGGGGTGGTATTATGACCGAAGCAGTAAATGGTAGATTGGACCGGGGCCGCTCTGGCCGACGCAGTATCCAGCGTAGTAACGACGAGACTCTGCTGCACCAAATAGGGCCGACACTTAGCGACGCTCTTGTTATGCATAGGGTCCCCAGCTTGCAAATAGCTTGCTATATGGTGATCTCGGTTTTCGTCGCGAAGGGGGACCTCGATGATGCTGCTATCAGTGCCTTAATGGAGCAGCTCGTTACTGGATGGACTGCTGAATCCCTCCGTCCCGGTCTCGTATGCCTCTCCATCATTGCCCAGTATCGCTCGGCGAAGCAGATATCGGGAAAAGTAACGAGGGCGCTACTTAAGGTCCCAGATCTTTCTACCCATCTTGCGGAGATTGGGAGAGAGCATAATATCGGAAGATTAGCAAATGGCCTCTGTCTGGCGCTCGTAGATAGGGCTCAAAAGAAGGGGGACCTTAAAGGCCTACCGGTGGTTGAATCGCTTTTGCTGGGCTCTGTCCTGAATGATCAACAAACAGCTGTTGTTTTCAAGAGTTTGCTCCTGGCTGCTCATAAAGTTGAAGATGATGTTGACGTACAGGGGCAAGTACGAAAGGCCTTTGCGGCTATAATTATCAGGCTTGCGCAACAAGATACGGACGTTGTTAAAGTTTTCGCCAAAGCAATTCATGACACCGAAATCGACATAGACGAGCTAGAAATGAGGCTCGGTACTGACATTCGACCGACCATTCTTGCGACTGAACCTCAACAAGATGTTGAGATGGCGGGCGCTGAAACTGCGTTGGAGCCAATTGAGGATTTTGAATCTGCTCTCCGACGAGTAGGCAGTCTGTCGACGAAGCCAACGGACTCTTGTCTACGAACTGCTTCTTCAGACATATTCACTGATTTATGTTCTGTTTTCGTCTCTAGCCTGGCGGCGCCTGATAACCTTCAAGCTTTCGACGGACTCGCACCTCTACGACGTCAAGTCGCGAAGGAAACACCATTTTACTTCTCCTTTCTCATGCGGGTTTGGTGCGGTCCGTATCCAGCGTTGGCTCGTGCTGCAGCTTTGGACTTGGCAAGACAGCGACTGAAAGATAGTGATTGCAGCGGTACCGACTTTCAAACACTTCTACCATATACTCTGGCGGCACTGAACGATCCGTCCAAGAGAGTACGACGCGCCGCCACGGACCTTCTTGTTGTGTTGGATGTGCTGTTTCTGGAATTACACACAATATCAGGCAACCATCCTCGTTGGGCTGGTGATCATTTGTATGAGGCGGCCGAATCACTCGTATGCGTCACTCCAGACATATGTCACAAGTTGCTACGGAATATCATCACACCCACCCTAGAGGAGTGTGTGCTCAATGCTGACCATGTTGTTGAGATTCTTCAAAATGCTCTAAATGGGGGCTCTAAAACTTCGGCTGATGGAGACAAGGATAAGAAGAGCCACCTTTCTCATGGAACAAGACTCTCTATTCTAACTTTCCTTGCCTCGCACACGATCCATACCCCGCTTATCACTCTGAAAATCCGCCTTCTTGCACCATTAAATCAGGTCAAGGGGGTGTCGGGTACAACTCGTACCCAATTGCTACTGCCAGTGCTCAGATGGTGGGCGTCGTTATCCTCCGATAATGCAACCAGAATTTGCATTCAAGAAAACGTCAAGGAGCCAGCTTTTGATCAAAGCAGTGTCGAGATAGTTCTTCCGAACGATAAGGAGGGTCTCGAATTCCTATTAGACGTTGTGAAGGCACAGCAGCTCCTTACAAGGCCGAATCTTATTCAGGCCATATTCTCGCGCATAGAGGGCTTATGGCCATCTATGAAAACAGAAGCCAAGCACACAGTTGCCAAGCGGATGCTCGAACTATCACAGAAGACCTTGACGAGCGATAGCGATGTGGTCTCAAGTGAAGCTGCTAATCTCTTAAGGAATGTTGAGCTTTCGACCGACATCCTCCTGTTTTTCTTGGAGTCTTTACAACCGGCGGCAAAGTTGGCTACCGAGCCGCCATCTGGCAAACGTCGAAGAACCAGCTCCTCGGAGGCTCATCGCGGTCTTAGCACGCAGCCAACTCCAGAAATAAGCGCGATGCTCAGACAGGTGACCTTCGTGCTACAGCTCGTGGAGGGATCTGATCCCGAGAAGCATCCAGAGCTACTTAATGCTCTTTTCAATGCTCTTTCCGAACTTCAGCATTTCAGGGCCCTGGTCGGTTCTGACCTCGGGTATCTTCAAAACCTCATTCTTCGAAGTCTATCAGCTATGGTCCCCGCCTACAAGACCAACAAAGCTCTTAGGATCGACAGCACGGGCGGGCATGGCGATCTCCTTGTTAATTGCATCCAGAAATCCTCAAGCCCTTCTGTCCAAAATACTGCCCTTCTCCTAGTCGCAAGTCTGGCAAATGTTGCCCCGGATTTAGTACTCAACAGCGTGATGCCCATTTTTACGCACATGGGAGGCTCAGTACTTCGACAGAACGACGATTATTCCGCGCATGTTATCAATCAAACGGTCAAAGAAGTTGTGCCGCCCCTTATCCAATCTCTCAGAAAAGGGAAATTGAGTCCCTTGGCAGGAGCCTCAGAACTTCTACTCAACTTTGTAACGGCGTATGAGCATATACCATCGCATCGCAGGCTGGGGTTATTTGTTTCCCTTGTGGAGACTTTAGGTGCCGAGGAGTTCCTGTTTGCGCTCCTAGCTATGCTTACGCACATGTATGGATCCACCGATCAAGTGTTGTCTTTCTCTACTGAGGTTTTCAACTACTTTACCGTCGAGATTCAACTACAGTCGTTGATTAGACATCTTGGTTTGATAGGTGATATCTTTCAGCCAAGGCCTAGCTTGTCGTCTGTCCTTCTTGGTGCTAATGAAATGGGCGATCGGGATCCTCAAAAGATTGGGTTCCGCCAATTGAACCTGGCTCCATACCTCCTTTCTAGCAGACGGCTCACGACGCAGATCAGTAAACTTGCTGAGCGGGATGATATGGAAGCATCCAAAGTCCGCGAGCTTTACTCGAGCTTACTTGAGGACCTATTAGTCCTAGCAGACTCTTTGAAACAGCACAAGACCCTATACAACCGTTGTGGTGATGCACTTTCCAAGCTTCTCAACCTGCTTTCTATCGGGGAGTTCATCAAAGCCGTCGAGACACTCCTGGATCGACCTGATGTTATTTTACGCCGGAAAGTTCTCCGGGCTGTCGAGGTCCGCATCGATGAGGAAAGCCAGGCCGACGCCAACTCTAGAGCTGCCCTACTTGCATTCCTACCGCATCTTACCGCTATCATTCGAGTCTCCGATGACACGGCTTATAAGCACGTAGCTGTAGGCTGTGTGGATAAGATTTCAGAGAAATACGGAAAGAAAGATCCAGAAGCTGTAATTGCAGCTGCATCAATAATCGCCAGCGACCATTGTCTAGGCCAGGATGACGACAAACTTCGCGTCATGGCATTGCTTTGCCTAGCTTCCTTGGTTGATGTGCTCCAAGATGGCGTTGTCCCTGTTCTACCGTCTGCCATTCCTAAGGCACTTTCGTATATCGCGGAGAGTATAGAAAGCGAGACATTACGCTTAGAACTTCACAATGCTGGCTATGCGCTCATGGCAGCGCTAGCGCACCATCTGCCCTACATGCTGTCCGGATCCTATTTGGGACAGCTCTTGAAGGTCTCTAGCACTTCTGCGAAATCGGGTCTCGGTAGTGAAGCCAATGATGCTAGGCTTCAGTGTCTCCAATTGCTTGCCAAGCAAGTCGATGCCAAGGCGCTATTTTCCGCCTTGGAGCAAAATTGGGCCACAGCATCAGACTCCGGCCCTCTTGTAAGTCTTATGCGCAGAATTCACAGTTGTACAGCGCTAATAACAATTCCAGGCTACTCGAGAATATGTCGACATTCTGGGCATCGCAATTGACAAGCATTCGAAATCAGACATCTCCAGAAACATTCCCGCTCTTTCAGCTATATTTGTTTATAGCTTCGATCTTCGTAGGGTAGTATGTTCTAAGAGCGATGCTGGTGAAGATTTCATAAGGCAATTGTCTCGTATCGAAGAAAGCGTCAATGAGGTTGCACTAAAGATGATATACAAGCTTAACGATGCTGCCTTCCGGCCAGTTTTCTCGCAGTTGATGGAGTGGGCTGTTGACGTACCCAAGAAAGACGCGACGGGCAGAACGCTCCGGCTCCTCAGCATCTATGGATTCTTACTCACGTTCTTCGGCAGCCTCAAATCCATCATCACCAGCTACGCATCGTACATCATCGACAGCGCCGTAGACATCCTCAAGACGGCAGACCTGGAGAACTCGGCGGAGCACGAGCTGTGGAAGAAGGTGCTGCACACGCTGGCCAAGTGCTTCGAACACGACCAGGACGACTTCTGGCAGGCGCCGGCGCACTTCGGTGCGGTGGCGCAGGCGCTGACGGCGCAGTTCGCGCGGTCCTCTTCTTCTTCTTCCTCTTCGTCCGTCAACGTAGCGGAGGACCTCGTGCCCGCCGTCGTCGAGCTCGCCGCCGCCGCCGACTCCCAGGAGCACCAGAAGGAGCTCAACGGCGCGCTCCTGAGGCATCTGCGCTCGGAGCAGGCGGCAGTGCGGCTCGCGGTCGTGCGGTGCGAGCAAGCGCTCACGGACAAGCTCGGGGAGGAGTGGCTGGCCATGCTGCCGGAGATGCTGCCGTATATCAGCGAGCTGCAGGACGACGACGACGAGGTCGTGGAGAAGGAGACGCATCGGTGGATCGTGGGGATCGAGGGGGTGCTGGGGGAGAACTTGGATTCGATGTTGCAGTAAACAGATAGTGTGAGGACTGGGGCTTGTAGCTTGTTATATATTTGCGTTGGTATCGTTGTATGATTCTAACCCGTGTGTCGTTGAATGTTACAAGTGACTTAAGTTTCATGAGAATCCGCTATTAGATTGTGTAATGACTTGAAAAAGGTGTGATGAGGCGATGTCAGTTGTGCGAAGGGCTATGGAACCTACTCTAACTGCTACCAGCTTGGGGCTATAGGAGGCCAGACCTTGAAGGCCCATCCTATCTCCTATCAACCCGTCGACCAGCAACACCATGGTCCTACCCGTATGGTCAAGGTGTATATAGAGTCAAAGACAGAGAAGTCCGTCCCAGGAGCTCATCCTATCATCTCTCTCTCTCTCTCTTTCTCTCTCTTTCTCTCTCTTGCCTTCCAACAGCTATCCGCAAGAGCTATTGTTCTACCAAGCCAGCCATGGCTAAGGGCCCAACACTAGAACCTTGGCTGTATGCAGGCAGAATGTATATGGCATCTTAAAGAGTTTACCATGCAAATTACAGGAGAGATCACGAAAGCAAATTAATCACGAGTGCAGCAGAGAGAATTATTCATGATCAGACCCTGAATTCACTATGCCTATATCACACCCAAGGCCATAACCACCCCCAGTAGTAATCTCCAGGTCCGATCCGTTTCATCACTCATTCATTTATTCGTGCATGCATGCATGCCTCCTCATCCCTTTGCCGGCCGTTTTTTGTGTATAACTGCTTCTTCCGAAGCAGTAGCAGAGAAATAATGACCCCAGTATCAGTAGACAACAAAAACAAAAGAAAAATATTGAGCCGCTTTGAAACGGACTCGTAAACCGAGAGAGTTGTACCAATGAGCCGAAACCTTGAGAATCCTAACCGTCTCGCTTCGGTCCCCATATCACCATATCCGTAAACCATCTTTGTCCACGAAGGGAAGAAGTGGTTGATGCGATTCCGAATATGTGGCTTCTAACAAGAAGCCGTTGGAACGCCAGACGAGATGAATTGGTGATTAGTGAAACCTTGAAGGAAGGAGAGGTTGAAAGAGGGAGCAGTAGTTTTTTAAAAACCCGAGCCAGAACTTTAAAACGCAGCTTGGAGCAAAGCAAAGATCGTCCCAGCCATCAGGATGCACGAGTAACCCCAGTAGTCGTCGTCATCACTGTCGGCGTCGCGGCTGAATAGGCCGCCGAGCTTAGGCGCAGACGCGGTAAAGGCGGTCGGGGTCGGGGTCACGGTAGTCGTGGAATGGGTTCCGTCATAGCCGATGGGAGCGACGCCGGGGCCGGCGGGTCCAAGAGGGTTGGTCGGGTTGGGATGATGGTGGGAACTGTTCTGGGAAACGCCGTAGGGGTGGATGCTAGCAGCAGTGATGCCGCCTGAGGTGCTGCCCATGCCCATGCCGCTGACCTGGGTGGTGCCGGTGAAGGTAATCGCGGTGGTGGTCGTCTCGTTGCTCGGGAAGAGCGTATAGGTAACCCAGACGGTGCTCACGTAGATGCTCTGCGGGCCGGACGAGGTCTCAGCGGGAACGGTGACCGTGTACGTCTTAGTAGAGCTGCATGGAGTTGCAGACGATGACGAGAGGGAGATGGTGCTGGATGCAGAGCCGGTGATGCCGTCGACGTCGCCCGTGGTCTCGGTGCTGGTACTCCAGACGCTAGTGCTTGACTCCGTCGAGCTGGGAGTAGGGGTGACGATAACTGTATCAGTACTGGGACTGCAAGGAGTGGAGTGAGTTGAAGTCTCCATGGAATCCTCGGTGTAGGTGAGCGTCGTGTCGGGGGCGATTGAGACAGTCTGAGTAGACAAAGTCTCGGTCACCGTGACAGTGGCAGGACTAGATGAGGTAGGGGACGGCGCGTATACAGTAGAGACTACGGTGGCTGTAACGGTCTCAGTCTCGGTCGCAGCACAGGTTCCGCCGGAAGTCATGCCCAGAGGACTGTACGTTGCAGTAACGGTGGGTGCCTCGGATAGGAAAACAGTTCGGGTTTCCGACTCAGTCGAGGTAACCGTGGTAGTACCGTCCATCGTTGTGATAGCGTCAACGGTAGTAGTTGCATCAACAGTAACAATGGGAGTGGTAGTCTCCGTGACAGTAGCGGTATATTCCTCCTCAGACGAAGTATCGGTCGGCGATGGAGAAGAAGTGACGATTGACGACGAAGGGGTAATAGTAGACGAGAAAACGGGAGAGACTGCCGTGGTGGAGGACAAAGTAGAAGACTCGGTGAAGCTGCCAGTCATTCCATCGACACTAGATCAAATATGTTAGCTGGTTTTAACTATGTGTTTGTGAAGGGGGATAATGTCACTTACTCAGCCGTAGTAGTCATGCCGCCATGAGTCTTGCTGCAGTTGTCCGAACCAGGGAAAGATGTAGTGGTAACCGTCTCGTAGACCGTACGAAGAGAAGACGTACTGTTGGTCCAGTGGGTCGGAGTACCAAGCGCCGTGACAGTCATGTTGTGAGACAAGGTCGAGTTCGTGATTGCAACCGAAGCAGAACCAGAAGCGGCACCGGCAGATCCCATAGTCCAGACCGAGACGGGAACAGGTACAACCGTAACAGTGACAGCTCCATTGGTGGTCTTAGTGACTATGGAAACACTAGTGTTTCCAGCAGAGCTCATACCGGTGGGAATGTATGTCGCAGTGACCGTGACGTTGCGAACCGCAGTTGTGGTAGTGGCGTTGTGGCCAACAGGACCCACGGTAGTAGAAGCGGTCATGTTAGCAACAACAGAAGCCGTCTTGGTGATCGAGACAGTCACAGCAGAGACATTAGTCGAGGTGGCAACCACATGGTGAGAGTCCACAGTGCTGATGGGTGTGATGGCATGAGACCAGGTAATGGTCTGGTGGCCGTAGCCATAGTCCTGACGACGAATGACATCCTCGTATTTCTCGCCATCCGTAGGGTGCTGGGTGCGATTAAGGATACTGGCACCTGCAGATAAAAGTTAACAATAATGGGTTCGTCAGAACTTATGAGTTTGCGTTGTTTGTAAACATACCGATCAGACCTCCGATGCCCATGATGAGGATCAGAACAATGAACAAGATTACGAGGCGCATGGACTTGAAAATCGCTGTGAATGTCTGTTAGTCGTCTGACAGTAAACAAAAGAAAAGTATGTGGGAATAATTTTCGCGACTTACAAGCCCCAGTGAGGCGCTTCTGATAGCTTTCACTACCAGCCTCGTCCTCAACCCACCAGGTGCGTTGGTCTGACTGCTGCGACTCTTGCAGGCGCTGCTGGATCTTTTGATCCAGCTCAGCCACCGAGTGGCGCTTGCCCGAGAGCTCGACCGGGGCCGGCGACGTAATGTGGTCAGACATCACACTGACGGGGATCTTACATGAGAGTCAGTATATAAGCATTATATCACTCAGCATTGGTGAGGTAGAGGTAGATGCTGTTGAGGTCAAGGCGTTATGCTGATAGATTGATGGGGCATCGATAAAATAGAGTAGTGTCGATGGTGAGATATAAGTATGGATGGGGTGGGGGATTGATGAAACAGGAGTGTTAACGAAGTAGAAGTGTTAATAGGCAAAGGTGTGAGGTAGGGATGTCGATGGGGTAGAGGTTTGGGCACAGTAATAGATGGATATGGGATGAAGGCAATGATGCAGGTGGAAGTGGGTGATTAATTGTATAGAGTATGAAAGCGGGGAGATGGAAGAGTAAAGTGGTAGAAGGACATGCAAAGATGTAGGAATTGCGATATTGGGTAAAGCAATTTATCAGGGAGAACGAAGTGTATACAGGAAAAGACTTACTGAGACTGTTTAAGAAAACCAAGTAAGGAATTCAGAGAGCGACGAGGCTGAATTGCTGGGTCAAAAACGAATGAAGAGCCAAACGAGTGGTGGTCTGTTTGGAAAAGTAACGAGCGTGGGGGATGAAGGAAAGAAACGAGTGTGGTGGTGAATGAGAGAAAGAAAAACGAAAGGTTTACGACCAGACCAGTGCCGTGGGAAAAGTAAACAGAGGTGGGCGTCGAGGAAAAAACAGGAAAAGACGTGGAGAGAAGCAGGGCTTAAATAAAACCTGAGGCCAGAATACAGGTGGTGGGTGATTGCGCCGGCAGGGCCAACGAGCACGTGTTCTAGTTCGCTAAGGAGGGGAAGGGGGCAACGCACCGATTTACGTACCTCAACGGTTAATCTCAAAAGCCCGCTAATCAGTACACGCACGAACTGCAGGAGCTTGGAAAGAGGTTGAGAGTTGAAGGTTGTGATTGGGATACAGAGATCGAGGGTGCAAGATGTGGTAAAGGGGATTTCGAGGCGAGTTTGCAAAGATCACACACAGTGTCGACGCAAGCGCGCTAAGACGTTCTGGGATAGAATGAGATGGACGAATACCTCCGGTGATTTATCAAATAGGGAAGTCGCCTTTTGTGACTTGCTGGTTGATCCCATTATCTTGCGAAGGGAGTTTTCCCAAACTGTGATATTCGAGACCAATAAGATCAAGTATGGATATTCTTAGCGTACCTCGACCACAACCTTAGGTACCTAGATATTATTTGAACATCAGATTCCTTGCATTTGCGATGAATTGAGGAGCACTAATTTTGATCTCTGCTCTTACTTATTCCATTGCTTTATTCTCTCATACTTGTAACACAAAATGCCCCCTTTCGGGTGACACTGGCAAACACTGAAGCCAGCAATCTCCTTAGCCGCCTCATATTGCACAGGAAGCATAAAGATACCATACCTGGTAGTACTTCATATATTTTACCCCTTTACAATAGTTACAAACATGTTATTGCACATGCAAGGCTGGAGCCTCATTGTGAATACTTAGCAATATTCTGTCTCACCAGTACAAATGATAAAAATTACCAATACTGGGAAGGCTTCCCATTGACGTTATGCACTAGCAATAGGCTCAAGCTCAAAGCTACAATCAGCGATTTATACATTACTTTGATTGTAATTTTAACCGGAGGAGGCGTGTCTAAGAGAACCCCCTGAGAACAACTATAGTTAGGATACAAGAAAAAATAGAAGGGAAGGGAATGTATTGTTTGAAATAATAATACAGTATGCTATCCTCGATGACACCATCGTAAGTTCGAATTGTTTGGAGAAAAGGTTTTTTCTTCTGATTTGGAAGAAAGGGGCCAACTTGGCGAGCTGAGGTTCAAGGATTTGTAGAGCCTCAAAGGATATTTCGTACCTGGTATGTACCTTATGTACATATAGGTGGAGGGTACAATCAAGGAAGGTGCGATTACTACTGTGGAGGTATCTTACACCTTGGGCCTACTGGAGGGGTTTTACACTCTTACAACAACACATCCTCACCAATTGCAATCTACCTCTTTTTGGTGATTTCGTCCAGGACGTACGAAGCGCCTCCGCGGTGATTAGACGTCGTATAATTATGGCCTTATAATTAAATAATCAATTGGTCACCTTTTTGACGATAAAATACACGAAAAACCACCTTCTACACACCTAGTCAAAATCGTCAGTCAGAAGCCCCTTCGTCTACACCCACGATACCTCCTAAGCCTTGCGCTGCAAGCCCTATTCAAAGCTACGATATACTGAAGCCCTCCTGTCGCCATTTACGTTCTCGATCGAGTCCCGGGTACGAAGTTATACTCGTTATACGCCTCGATTTCATCTAATGGAGTGTTTACTGCCACTGCTGTTACATGGTCAGGCACGGTTATCTACACCAGTGTGTGTGTAGAGCCCGGGTGAGCTTGCGAAGGGTACAGATCAGGCGTATATATTGTACAGGAGACCTTGAGACTGAAGTGGTATTTGATGAAGAGCTTGTTGCTCGTGGATTACTGAAGCTATCGTCGGTCAGGGACGACCTCTTGTCAGTCCGTACTAGGTGGAGGGTACAATCAAGGAAGGTGCGATTACTACTGTGGAGGTATCTTACACCTTGGGCCTACTGGAGGGGTTTTACACTCTTACAACAACACATCCTCACCAATTGCAATCTACCTCTTTTTCATATAGGTAAAAATCACAACCCAGTGCTGATTAAGATCGGTACGTTCCTGATGTATCGAAAACAGATGGCCCAAGCTCCTTGTAGGGCCTAGCGCTAGTGTACCTGGTAGATCGCCGCTAAGATAACCCCAGGTGTGAAGCGCGTTCACGGCACGGCCAACGAAAAGGGACGGCCCACTTTAACACATTAACACACACCCGCACGCAACTTGGACAGCTTGGAAGTTGACTTCACGCTAAGCCTACTTTAGCCAGAGGGCGCCTACCTACCTAGGTAGGTAGGTACTGACGCCAGTGTGAACATCCACTATAGTTTACACCGTCGCCCGTCGCCCGTCGCGTAACACCTGCTTGCGTTTTGCACCTGCACCTCCGAGAAAAGACCATCTCGTCGTCAAGGCCCTTTCCGGCATTTCCTCCCACCAAATCTTCTTTCTTCCCGTCTTGTTTCCTCTAACCCCCACCACACGGTTCCGAGGTACCTAATACCGACAAATACAATTCCATATCTTCGTTAATTGATTCCCTACCAGTAGTTGCGCTCGAGTCCCTACATATCCTCGTCCATCCCGCCCCGCCCCTTAGGTCGAATCAAGACCCTACGCCTCGAACACTCACCACCGCGTGATTGACCTGACTTATAATCGCATAATCACACAGCCTCGTAGTCGGTCTAGGTTAACCACTATTGGGGTTCGGAATGGCGCGTCGCAGGGATGAGGTCCCAGAGGAAGAGGACCAGGAAATGGAAGAGGAGCTGGTGACACTTGAATTTGACGAGCCCTTGTCGTGGCGAGCGGGAAAGCCAATCGTGACTGGCGAGCTTCTGCGACGACTAGAGAAGCTATCCAAAGAACTAGTTGATCTGGACCAAGAAACCATTGAAAAGGAGTCTCTCAATCACGTCGCGAAGGAGCTAGCTTCTCCCCATCTTCTTTCGCATCGGGAGCCTGGAGTCAAGGCTTTCGTTGCTGCGTGTGTGGTAGACATTCTGAAGCTATGCGCGCCGGAAGCACCTTTCACGCCGAAGCAACTAAAGGTTCGTTTGGAGGTGCCCAACGGACTGGTGTGATTGCACATATTCTGACTGCGATATTTTTGCTTAGGAAATCTTCAGTCTCTTCGTCAAGACCGTTCTCCCAGCCCTGTGGGACCCGACTAATGCATACAACGCACAACATAAATACGTCCTTACATCCCTCGCCGAGGTCAAGAGCATTCTCTTGATCAACGATGTCACAAATTCAGAGGAGCTTTTGCTCCACCTATTCTCTTCCTTCTTCGATGGTATATCTGGGTCTTCGCAAGCAGCATCGGGAGAGCAGGTCGCAAAGGATGTCGAGTTCCACATGACGGATATACTAGTTACCCTGGTTGAAGAGAGCCCCTCGCTTCCGCCGGCTGTGTTGGATGTCATCATGGCCCAATTCCTACGAGCGGCCCCCCCCGGTGGTCACAAGGACAAGGCGGACGTCAATGGAAAGCAGACCACATTACTACCCAAAGATGAGCCCGAGGCGTACGTCATGGCTAAGACGGTTTGCAACTCATGCCCGGAGAAGATGGCCCGTTACGTGGGTCAGTACTTTAGCGAAGTGATCATGGACGTCTCCGGGAACAATGGGCATGCCAATGGGCACAAGGATGACGAAGACTCGGACGACGAGGATGGTGGCGGCGGCCCGTCTGAGTCGGACTTCAAGGAGCTACGAAAGGCACATCAGCTCTTACGCGAGCTTTGGCGAGCTGCGCCTGCCGTATTACCGAATGTGATACCTCAGGTCGATGCTGAGCTATCTGCCGATAACTTTCAATTGCGTTTACTGGCAACCGAGACCCTGGGAGATATGATTGCGGGTATTGGTGCCGCAGGACCACCACCTCCTCCAGTTCTAGATCCTGCATCATATCCGCCCTTGAAACTTAATGACGAAGGGCAAGATAATCCGCCAACAAGCATCCTTACTACTCCTATATCTCCACTTTCTTTCGCTCAGACCCATTCCCAAGCATTCCATAACTTCGTCAGCAGAAGGAACGACAAATCTCCTCAAATCCGGGCAGCGTGGACGACAGCGGTGGGCTATATTGTCTCGACCTCCGCGGGTGGAATTGGTCTCAGTCGGGAAGACGAGTCGGTATTCATTAATGGGCTGCGAGACAAAATGAATGACAGTGATGAAAAAGTCAGACTAGCCGCCGTGAAAGCTATCGAGACCTTCAGTTTCCGTGATATCATCACCAAGCTTGCCGCAACAGGGGGTGTGAATAAAGAAGGCTCGATTCTATTCACATTGGCAGACCGTTGTCGGGACAAACGTCCGTCTATCCGCGTTGAGGCGATGGCTCTTCTGGGTAAGCTCTGGGGTGTGGGGAGTGGCGAGTTGGCAGCTGGACTAGAGACCATAACTTCGGCATTATCGGGTATTCCTTCTCGGATATTCAATGTGTTCTATGCTAACGAACCGGAACTCAACGTTTTACTTGAACGTGTTGAGTTAGAGTGTCTCGTTCCTCTCTCATTCCCGCCCCCCCCAAAAGCAAAAGGGACCAAGTCCGTGAATGGCAACTCGCAGTCACAATCACAATCCCAACCGGCTACTGACTCGACCTATGACCAAGACAGGGTTCGTGCCGAAAGGATACTATTGCTCGTAAAGGGGTTAGACGAAGGAGCTAGGAAAGCATTCCATGCGTTGCAAGGACAGCAATTGCAGTGGTCTTTAATGCTCAATAACCTGGTCAAGCAATGTGAAGCCTTCAACGGAGGAAACCCAGAGGGCATTGCAGATGCGGCTAAGCAAAACCTGAAGAAGACGGTTGCATACCTATCCCAGTATCTCCCAGACCCGGTTAAGGCCGAAGCAGATCTACACAACTTTGCAAATTGGCATGATCGCCGCTGTTACCAATTAATCAAGTTCGCCATCTCTGCGGAGAACGACTTCAAGACAATGCACAGGGCTGTCAAGGAATTCGTAAAGAGGGTCCAGGGCTCACCCAAGCCGCATATGCTGGACAGTCTATTGCCACTCCTCTACCGTTCTGCGTACATCATGTTCAATAAGAGTCACCTCTCGACCTACATGGACTTCTCAAAGAGCGACCAGGACGGACTTGGAGCAGCTGCTCAGGAGATTACTACCGAAATATCGCGCAACAATCCGGATCTTTTCAAGACGCACGTTAGGCAGCTGTGCAAGGACATTGCGGAAGGTGCCCCAACTGCAGACAAGATAAACGAGGCTTCGATGGTTGAGACGCTTAAGGCCTGCTCCTCGTACTCGAAGAAATACCCTAATGAGCTTCCTGATGATCGGAAATTCATCCAGGCACTGATGGGCTATGCCTTGTACGGACAACCGGCTAAGGCTGCCAAGTACGCCATCAACGTTATGATAGCTAGGAAAGACAAGAAGAGCATGGTCTCGGCGACAGACTTGCTGCAGAGACTTTTGAAGGACTGGCGCTACGACTCGCCCCATTTTCTTACTAGATTTGCAGCAATGTGTCAATTGGAACTATTAGCATCCAAGGTTGCGGCTGATGCCAATGACAGGATTATCACCACGGCGCTGGAGGAGGTTCTCCTCAAAGTTCGCACGGACGCTAAAGATTCGGATCCTGAATGGGTTGCTGATACTGAAGTTGACGAGGAATGCCAGGCCAAGACTTGGGCACTCAAATTGATTGTGAATCGCCTTCGAGGTACGCAGGATCTAGAAGAAGCGACGGAGCAGGCAAAGTCAGTCTTCAAGCTTCTTCGGACCCTCCTGCAGCAATCGGGTGAATTGTGTAAAACCAAAGATACACCCGCGCACCACAAGGCTCGTCTACGATTGTTAGCTGGTCAACTTTTACTGAAATTATGTATCTCAAAGCATTTTGAGGAAATGCTTTCGCCTGCCGACTTCAACCAGCTGGCCCTACTAACTCAGGACCCGAGCGCTGCGGTTCGTCGGCTTTTTGTCGAAAAACTGCAGAAGTATCTAGTGCAGAATAAGCTACGACCTCGGTTCTATACGATCATCTTCTTGACGGCTTTTGAGCCGGATACCCATTTCAAGAATCAAATTGAAACGTGGATACGATCACGAGCTCGTTTCTTCCGGGATGCGAAACAGAGCGTGATGGAATCAACGATGGGCCGGTTGATCTCCCTGTTGGCACACCACCCAGATTATAGCACAGAACCGGACGACTTGGTAGACCATGCGAGATATCTCCTGTACTACGTATCCAACGTCGCCACTGAGGCCAACTTCGGGATGATATTCAAGTACGCTGAGCGGGTAAAACAGACCAGAGATGCTCTTGCTCCGTCAGAGAGCGAACGGTTATACGTGATCAGCGATCTGGCTCAGACTGTCTTGAAAAAGTGGCAAGATAAGAAGAACTGGATTTTCCAGGCCTATCCCGGCAAGGTTGGCTTACCCGTGGGTTTGTACATGGTGCTCCCAAGTCACGACGTGGCACAGGAAATTGCGGAGAAGCAGTTCCTCCCGGAAGGACTTGATGAACAGTTGGACAATCTATTGAAATCGGTGGACAAGAAAAAGGTACGGACACGTAACGTTGACATACCCCAGCTATTAGTACTCCGGATTGACATAATTGGAACACAGAAACGAAAGGGCACAGACGAGCGAGCTGATGGCCAACCAGCCCAAAAGAAGGTCAGAACCTTAGTACCAAAGCCCGCGGGCAGGGTAAAATCAACGGCCAAGGCCAAAACCCCTTCGAAGAAGGCCGCAACGAAAGTTTCAAGATCCAAGAAAGCTACTGCATCATCGCCTGCTGCGGATTCGGCGGACCGCAGACGGAGTGGTCGTTCGAAGAAGAACTCGTCCTATATCGAGCGTGACTCGTCAGAGGATGACGAGGACATGCTTGCGGGCGTCGCAGAATGGGATTATTACGACAAGACCGGAAAGCCTGTACAGGACGAGGAACAAGATTCTTCAGACTTGTCCGAACCCGACGAAGACCCCGAGCCTAAGCCCGAACCCGAGGCTATGAACGAGGATAAGGTAGAAGAAGAAGAAGAAGAAGGAGAAGCGCCTGGCGAAGGTGACGAAAGCGAGCTCAGTGACATCGAAGAAGATGAGGAAGCCCCCGCATCAACGCCGCCGCCGCCGCCGCCGCCGCCGCCGCCGCCGCCGAAGACAAACGGACGAAGGGGTCGCTCAGCCGCTACCTCCTCACCGCCTAAGACGAAGACGCTAACTTCAAGGCCCGCGGCTAAAGCAAACGCCTCCAAAGGCAAATCACCGGCTGCGAGCAAAACCAAGGCGAAACCGGCGCCGAAGCCAAGGCCTGCTCCCACTCGCTCTACTAGGTCTAGGCGAGCGGCGGCAGCACAAGACGAAGACGAGAATGGCGATTCGGATTGAGATGATGATATAGTATATCAGGGGATAATAAGAGGCAATGGTTCATGACGCGGAATATCGTATGATTTTAGGGGGGAGAAGTAGGAGTTGTGGATGTTTGGATGAACGGTGGTCGGTTTTTACGTGAGAGGAGAGAAAAAACATTTCGCAGGAGCTCGCAAGCTTGTTTTTTCTTGGGGTTTGCCTTTGATCTCTCCATCGCTATCACACCCTTAGGAGAAATAATCACTACCATCACATTACCGTACCTAGGCAGGGAGAAGAGAAGATAAGATACGAGAAAGAAAGAAAAAAATTGATATATGAATTAACGATCGAAATTTGGGGGCAGAGAAGAGGGTGTGCGGAAAGGTCCAGGCAGGCAAAAGGTGGCGCGTACGCCGTGTGTGTTGGTGTGGCCTACTTTTGACTTGTTTTGTCTTCTGATGTCGTCGTCGCTCGTCGTTGCCTCTCGATTCCAAAAAGTGTTGGGATTTTTGTATCTTTCAACTCATTTTATACCCTTGCTTTTCTTCTTTTTTTTTTCTTGCCGCTCGTATGTGCGTGGAGATGGAAAGAAAAATACGAAATCAGTTTTTTTTCTACTTGATACTTGAAATTATTTGGTTCGTTACTTGCACGCTGTCCACGGCTATGTCTACCTTGTTAGGTACACTTGCGATTGCGGTCTGAGATGTATCTGAAGTACATATGGCTAGGTAACCTAGTGATAGGAAGCATATCCAAAAGTTATCTTGAAATGATGCTGAAGTCTCATGAGCCAAGTATACGTGCGTAGATACGACTCCTTTACCGCGTAGCCGAGATGGTATTACCGAGGGATCGGCGTAGAGCTGTATACAGCCAAACCTGAGAAGTCAAGGAGATCCAAAGATCTACAAGCAGAGCCATGTCACGTAACGCCCAAGTCAACCTAAGCAGATAATTACACGCGTACTTGACCTCTGGTATTAATTCCCCGATCCGATTCATTACACGAGCACGGTTTCTCCGCACCTATAATATAGCGAATCGCTGCTCAAACTCTGCACGCCTACCTGGTATGTAGCATACGAAATTCTATTTGACATTCCTTTCCGATTTGAGTCCGTACCCCCCCCTTAAACTCCGTCCATTCCGAACGACTTCCTAGCCCTCCTGATTCCCGTTCCCCAAAAGCCGCTGCTGACGCTCCGTGTCGGTTTCAAAACAGTGACGACCATCTAAAAGATTAATGAGTTCAAGGCCAAGGGAAAAAAAGAAAAGACAATGGTATCTAGGGGTATCTTGAGCTTCATGCTCGCTGTATCGTATTCCTTGCTCAACTCAGCCGGTAGGTAGGCTAGGCAGACAAGCATCTCTCACTTCCGGGACTTTTCGCGGGCCTTCCAGTTATCCCGAATCACCTTGCTGTAGCTCTCGAGGTCCTCGCGCGTGATAGCATCTTGGATGCTCTCGAGCACGCTCGTGACGACGGAGATATGATTACCGTCCGGCTTGTCGTCGCGAAACCGGGAGAAGCGCCAGCGTTTCTGGGCGTCCATGTAGGCCTCGACGACGCGGTCATCGAGAGCCTCGCCAAAGCTCTTGAGGATCTCCCACTCGGCGTCCTCGAGGTGCATGGGCGCGAAGATCTTGTACTGGCCGCCGCCGTAGTGGGCCAGCAGGTCGACGTCGGGGACGCCGTCGTAGTCGACGAAGGGCTCCGTGATGCCCTCGGCGCGCTCCTCCTCGTCCGGCTCCACCGTCCGGAACCGCAGCTTCCACAGGAAGTCCACCGAGTTCTCGTCGGCCTCCTTCCACTTGAGGATGTGCGGATCGGTTCCCGGCTTGTACTCGCTGTGCAGGGCCGTGAAGATGAGGCCGTCGTTGTCGTGCTTCAGGCGCTTGATCACGTCCTCGAAGAGCATGCGGATGCCGTACGCCATCTGCATCGACTTGAGGTCGATGAAGAAGGGCTGGTACTGCCGCTCCGAGGGGTAGTCGTCCAGCAGCTTCCTGTAGGGCTTGAAGACCTGCTCCTGGAAGTAGCCTAGACGCTTCGATAGCTCGCGCGCCATCAGCGACTGCCCGTCCAGCGCCAGGCAGTCGAACACCAGGTACCGCGGCTCGCGCCGGCCGTCGCTGTGCACGTCCATCACCAGCTCCCCGTCCAGCACCGTGCCCACGTGGAAGGCCTGTGTATTGTTCGGGAGCGGGAAGTGCAGCGCCTCCTCGATCCACCAATAATCATTTTTCCTATCGATCAGGTAGACCGTCTCGGCGCCGTTCTCGTCGGCGGTTAAGAACATGAGGTAGCGGATACCATCCGATTTTTCGCAGACATAGTAGCTATAGTAGGAGAGAATGAAATTAGTCCCTCGTACAAGAAGAGGATGCGCCGCTACCAGAGACTTGTTGGTGGTGACTTACTCCTCGCGGCAGAGCTCCTCCAGGTGCTTCTTGCAGAAACTGACCGGTTGCGCGCCGGGAAAACCGGTTGAGCCTCGATGCAGCAGGTTCGCAACGTCCTTCCGCAGCGACTGGGTGACTTCGGGGGGAGGCTTGCGGCCGGGCTCGTCGATTGATTGGATCATCTTGTATTGCGATAAGCAATGTAACAAAGAGGCGTTTCTCTAGATGTTCTAGATATTTGATTTCGGAGAGTAGCGCGTGGTGCAATGGTGGTGTGAGATGAGAGGATGAAAGGCAGTCGAGGCAGGAGTGTAGATAAAGAAAAGGTAGAGATTCCTGACAAGTACATAGTTTGTAGGTACATGTAGGTGGGTTTCGTTACTTTATGTATACGAGAAACCTAGCCTTCGTCCGTCCATGGCAATGACGACTAACAAACACGAAGGTTCAATGTGAACTGTGAACTGTGAACTGGTGAATGCGCCGCTAGTGACCTTATCGATTCCTTATCGGCCGCTAAGTCCCGATAGCACAGGTACCCAGGTACGACTTACATGGACCCACTCGAACCACAGGAGCTCAGAATTATGAACACTTGAATAGAAAATCAGCAAAAAGTTCAAAGAATGTCATGGTAGACACCGTTAGAGAGCTCTTACTCGCAAAATTTGAATAATTGAAGATACACGTCTTAGAAAGGTGAGTTGGGTTTGGGAGTCGAGTTTTTACCTCTGGGCCGGATGTATTAGGAGTGCGGATAAGCCGCGATAGTAATCTTTCGGGGTGCGAATAACAAGAGTCAAATATAATAGTAGCGTTTGAGTATGGTGCACGGACCACCACACCAGTTCCCCCTCCAACGTAGCTCCAACTCCGTAACGCCTCAGTTCGTAGCCATCTTACTGAATCATCGGATCAATTTGGTTTGGCCAACTGTTGCAGGAGATCTCTCCAAGTAGCTTGATTGCTATGCTATGCTATGCTATGCTTCAATGTAGACAAAGCTTCTCAGTGTAAGTAATTATACGGCGTTGACGACGGACTGATATTGGTACAAAACTCCGCGCTTCCCTTCAGCACCATTTTTAATAACTGGAACTCCCCGTGGTGCTGCCCGACATAGGTATCATGGCGGTCGAAGTAACGTATCTAAGAAAAAGCGGGTTGAAAAAAAAAAAAAAAAAAAAAAAAAAAAAACACAAGTTCACCAATCCCAAATGCTCCAAACCCGTCGAACTCCGCTCTTTTATCTCTTATATCTCTTATATTTCAACCGTATATGTCTTCCTTCCTGCTGCTTCGATCTCCCAACTCGTAGATAGCTAGCAGAGGTAGACGAGGTCGTTTGTGATTCCCTTCAGACGGCTTTGCCGTTGGCTGATCCTAAGCGAAGTTCTACCTTCTCTTTATGTAACTTGTTCTTGAGATGTACTTCAAAATTCGACGCCGACATGTCGGGCCCGGGCGTGTATAGCTTGCCCGGGCAGTCGAGACAGCGGATCCGCGGCAGGAAGTAGAACCGTACGTTCGGAGGGACAGCCTGACCCGGCTGGGGGAGCGCTACTGGCATGCCGGTATTTGTGTCAACTGCGCTATACCGCATGACGCCTTCGAAATGGTCGTTCGCGTAGGCTGGTTCCTGCTTGAACTTTTCAAGCGCACCGACGAGCCACGCAGGCGGCGGGGGCTGTAAAAGGAGGTGAGTATACGCGCTGGACCGCCAGATCAAGAATAGAGGTCCTCCGCAAAATCGCAATCACCGTTCACAGATCATAACGACTGCTGGAGTACCTGAAGATAGAGGAGTTAGGATGGAGGGGTGAGTGAGAAAGTCTTACGGGAACTGGGGGAGGAAGCCCGGCTGTCGTCGCGGGGGCTTCAACACGGCCGATTTGTCCGGGCGGTATGCTATTTAGAGAAGGCGTTGGCGCTGGGACTGCTGATGTCGAGATATTCGGTGTGGAAGGGGGAGGCATGCTATTTGACGCAGAGGTACTTTGGGCACGAGTGTGGGTTTGGGGAGTTTGTGATCTGCCTGGCGTGCCTCGGAACAACCTGGAATCGCGCAATAAGACTTTCCGTAGCTTGTCCCTGCTCGGCACCCTGAGAGTTACGTAAAGGTGTTGGGGCTCTTCCGTGTCTTCTCTTGTTAGTTCGCGCCCGAATCTCCTGGTTGTTCGGGTTTCGTGATGGTGTATTGTGGCCTCGGGAGTTTCCGATCGGCCAAGGTTCGCCATTCGCTGCTGAGCCGCAGTTGCAGCACCCCTCATGTTTCTCGTTCTCGCCGTACCAGTCAGTTGTGAAGCCGCAGGGGAATCAGGACCTGAGTCGTCGCTTTCATCCGAGTCGGAGATGTCGCCGTCACGCACGCCCGCGCCTCTTCTTCGACCTGCGCCCGGCGCACCTGCCACTCGCTTATACAGTCTGCTGTCTTCTACACGGGATGCCGCGCCTGGTAGCGTAGACGATACGACGAGCGTACGAATCGTTCTTTGTCTCTCTTTAAGATCAGGCAGCGTGGGGCCACCACGTCTGTTGATAGATCGCTTCTGCCTCCTCTGTTCTCGAGAGAATACCATCTCATTCCTTTCTAAGTCTGCCTCGCTGAGCTCGTATAGATACGGCGCATATTCCTTGGCCTGCTGTTGTGGACGGAACACCGTGGGCAGCGGTGACGGAAGGAAAGCCGAAATAAGATCCGGATCTTCAATTGGCCTGCCGTCAAACGGATGCCCAACGCTGTATAAGCTTCGCGTAAACAACTGTGTCTGCTCCCGAATGCAGTGAGCAATGGCGGTGGTGAATTCTCCGGACAGTGCCAGGTCTTTGGCCATGCTTGCAGCGAATTCTTCGGGTGAATTGAGAGGATTGTTGATCTCCCATTCGAATTGATCTACCAGCGTATGTTGGCCGATTGTGATATTTAGCTTCACTAAAATTCTCATCTCATCATTCTTCCAGGCCGAGTAAGGCAATTCGGGGTCCAAGGCATCTTCGTCGGAGAATACGAAGGGGTAAAAATCGTTGAACTGCTCATGCATCTGCTGGACGACCTGCTCGAAAACAGGCTGAGCAGCAGGCGCCTTGAGTCCCATGTCCTCTATGAGATGCGCCGCGAATAGTTCGGCGCCGACGATTCTCTCGTGTAGATTCCACGTGAAGGTGTCGCGCAACTTGATCTTGTCCCAATCCACGTCCAGTCTAACGGGTATTAATTCCTCATGCCGCTCGGCCTGTTGTTTCATATCTTTCCGCTTCCATTTGAGAGGCGGCGCCTGTCGCTTACCAGGTCGAGGTTTTTGGGCTGGGTACATTAATCGCGACTGGCCACCCATCTCGGTTCTTCCATTGCCATAGCCGCTATAGCCCTCGCCATACAGCCTACTAGGCGTGAACCAAGCTCTGTATTCATTCCGTAACAGCTTATAGTCGTTGATCTTCTTAAATTGGTATTTATTGTGGTCATTTTGGCGGTCTTTGTCGCTGACCATAGCAGCAGAATGTATGTGATCCCGAGCAACCGCCTGGCCTATCAAGATCTGCTTGAAGGCATCTTTGTCGCGACCTGAGACACTGCTAGAGCTTGAATCATCGGGCGCATCTGACTTGTGCTTGGGTGTCGACGTTGATGAATGATCGGATTTCGACGTTGAAGAGGCGACAGCAGAACCTGCAGCGCTCGTTGGAACCGGTTCCGCATCCTGGTGAGTCGCCATAGCTGATTCTTAACCCTCACATGGAGCAAGGAGTTTCGCAGCGGTTCAATCGTGATGGAATACCCCTGGTCCAGTGCCGTGCTCGTTTTGCGTCGTGTTAATTGTTTTATGGATTACGGAGCCGACGTGCGAATTGGCGCTGTCTGCGGCGGGTCGGGAATAGTACAGGTACAAGAAAGGAGAATAGGAATCAATTGTTGCGCGCAGTGGTAGCGATGTTATTGTGCCGTCGCGATGAATCGTTTGATGGGCGCTCAACTTTTTTTTTGGAGAGTAGGACGTCTACGTCCTGGATCCGTGGGACCGTGGCTGATAGGCAGGAAGGAGACCGCAACGGACGGGGGAGAAGGCTGGACACGCGACGAACCGCGACCGAATGAGTCGGAGGAACATGGATTTTTGCGCAGAGTCCAGCCTATTCTGAAGTACCTACCTCATTGGCACTGCTAGATTAGCGTCCGTGCGCTTACTACTGATCATCTCTTAGATGATTAAGCCAGTATATAAGCATAGGAGAGATGCAAGACATGCATAAGAGAAAGATCTTTTTGATACAAAAGTGAAAACCTTAAGACGGCCCAAAATTAGAATTTGAATACCTACATTATGTAGGTAGCCTAGGTACCTAGGACAATTCCCAGTTTTCTATCGACTTTGATAAATTACGTAGAGAAGCTATAGAATAAAAAGAATTAGGTACTAAGGACAGCAAGGGTCGAAAGAGTCGGGTATAGCAAGAAAAGAGTAGAAGATACGATGCGAATATATGCGTTTTCTTATTCTTCTGTCCCAGACCCCGACCTTGGTACAGCTACAGTCGCAAACGAGCGCGGCCTGCTACCTAGTAGTGGGTACATATCCTAGTACCCAGGTACCGGCAAACCGACCTGAATTGATGAGGTAAAAGAACGTCGCCAGCTCGTCGATTAAACTCCAGTCATATGCTGCCCCTCTCTACATCTCGCACAAAGCCCCGCAGCTAGCAAAATTACCAAAAATACCTTTGCCTTTTCCTGTACCAACTTCCCACTTCTCATCTCGACCACGACCTTGACCACGATCCTCCATCACTGGACTAAACCGGCCGTTCCTTGAGATACAACATCAGCACGGTATACAGGGTAGCCATCATGTCTGACGAGAAGGAAATTGGTTCGTCTGCCCCCTCTTAACGCGTGTCAATTGAGCTTTCCCCAGGAATTACCCCGCCTCCAGCTTTTGCCTCCGTCTGTACCTCGACCGGAGCTCCCATGTCTTCCATGTTTAACCTCACGAGGGCCCCGAGGTTGGCTTAGTAGCTAACCTATTCCATTCTAGACTACTCTCTGGCAAACCCAGATACTCTGACCAAGTACAGAGTGGCTGCGGGTATCTCCGAGAAGGTCCTTGCCGCCGTGTCCAAGCTCTGTGTCGCGGGTGAGAAGGTTGTCACCATCTGCCAGAAGGGAGACAAGCTCATTGAGGAGGAGCTCGCCAAGGTCTACCGCGGGAAACAGTCTCTCAAGGGTAAGTGCAATGTCGGCTGCTATCTTTACTAAGTAGAAGTGTTCGCTTATGTTAGACATGTACAGGTTTCTCGCACCCTACCACGGTCTCTCCGGCCTCCTACGTAACGCCGTACACTCCTTTGGCCACCGATGCCGCCGAGGCGAATATCGAACTTCAGGCCGGTGAACCTGTCAAGATCCAGCTTGGTGCGCAGATCGATGGCTTCGGTTCCATTGTCTGCGACACCGTCATCGTCCAATCCAAGGACCAGGCAGACGATGTCGTCACCGGTCGCACCGCCGATTTGATCCTCGCCACATACTACGCCAACGAGCTTCTCCTACGCCTCATGATCCCTCCCGGATTGCTATCTAGCGGGAGCGACGAGGACAAGGCGAAAGCCACTGCAGTCAAGGCCCCTACCCAGACCAAGATCACCTCTCTTCTGGACAAGGTTGCGAAGACGTATGAATGCAACCTGGTAGAGAGCACGACTTCCTGGCTCTTCGAGCGTAACGAGATCGAGGGCAAGAAGAAGATTGTGATTGCTCCCGCAGAAGGCACCAAAGGAGAGGGCACACCCGAGGTTGGCGAAGTATGGGGTGTAGAGATAGGCATGAGTCTGGGATCTGGCAAGGTTAAAACACTTGACCAGCGGGCAACTCTTCTCCGTCGGACGACAAACACTTACATCTTGAAGTCGCAAAACGCGCGAAAGACGTTGTCTACTGTCCAGAACAAGTTTGGTCACTTCCCCTTCAGCTTGAGACAGCTCGAGGAGGAAGGAGGTGATACCAAGTACAAGGTTGGCGTGATTGAAGGCGTCCGCCAGGGTGTACTACGCCAATATGAGTTGGTCGGCGACAAGGACTCTTCTCCGGTAGCTAGACTATTAACAACTCTTGGTACGCCCGCAAAATTCCCTTGCCTCCCCCCGCTGGGCCCCTGAAGCTAACCTGGAGCAGCTATCACAAAGAATGGCATTTCGAAACTCGGAGCCCCACCTGCGCTGGATCTTAGCAAATTCCAGTCGGATAAGAAGATTACTGATGAGGAAATTCTGAAAATATTGGAACAGCCCCTGAGCAAGAACAAGAGCAAGAGCAAGGCTAAGAAGAAGAAGCCGGCCAAGAAGGCTGATAAGGGAGGAGACGAAGCGGAGAGCGACGATGAGTAAGGGCGTGTTAGAGCCTTGATAAGTCGCATGCACTCTTGAGGTATGCATCTGCAAGTCAGCATCTACTTTCGCCACTCAGTCCAACACAAGGCCAATGGTGCTCGCTCTTCATTGCAATTATCGGGCGCGCTATTATGACCTCCGTGTCTGGCTCGAGAATCCGACATGTGGCTGCTTTGGGTCATGCAAGGTGACCTGGGCAGAAGAGAAAAGGGGGCTATGAACCTTGAGGCAGTCAGCGAAATAGTTCAATCAATTCTCGGCTTCTGTGTTATTAGCACCCGTAAAAGAAATCAGGAAAAAAAAAAAAAGGATATATACGAACGGAATCAGGCCAAGGAACCATCCGATCCCAAGAGCGATTCTTGATGCAATGATGCCACGCTTACTATGTATCCATGCATCAGTTAGTAACCCGCCATTACTCTAGCACGCAGAATATCTTATGTTTTCATTCTTGCGGTATGCCGAGGGGACTCTCACAGGGAGTACTTTTGCATCGCATCGCATCTATAAATGAGAACTATTAGTGAGAATGCATTTGTTCTACTGGTAACCTATCTGCCATAAAACTAAACCTTAGGCCAGAATTATGGTTTCTCGCGTGGCGTGGCGTGGCGGAATGATTACCTTTTAGGTACTTTCTTTACGCGGCTACGACATGGTAACCTATATGTAGGCAGATGGAGATAGGAGGATAGGGAAGAAAATGGTGAAGATGGAAGCCTCGAGATCGGAAAGGGCAAATCAGGTGGTTTGGCTCTCCGGTGTTCCTTAACAGCAGCCGATAAAGTGTGTGACGGATTCAGGGGGGGAGGGGTGAGAAGGAAAAGGAGCTAAAAGGCGTAGACGGCGTTGAAAAATTCACTTTGCAAAACCATACTCGACTAAATCAAGAAGAAAACTCTGGTTTCTACATCATTTTTTCATCATCCCTTAGGTCAAGCCTCAAGACTCGAGCCAAGTAATAGCTAGAAAATACAATAATTCGGCGTGCACGGGTGATTGCGGTGGTAAGCATTGCTCAGACGCCTTAGCACCTAACCTTAAGGCTTTTTAGGGGAGAAGAGGGTACATCATAGTGCGTACATACACGCTACCAGCCCCTGGTCAAGACACCCCCGTCCGCTCCGAATTTTGGAGCTCTGGAATTTCGCAAACCCTCCCTTCGCCCTACTGTCGCCCTACCGCGTACTACAAACACCCATCGCCAGACACGACGCGACAAGGCTGTCTGACCAGAATTTTCATACTGAAAGGTGCATCCCAAATCCCTCGACTTATAAATCCGCAAGCTAACACTCTTTCGCAGCTTCCCAATTGATTGATTTGCGGTGTCGCGCACTGTTGAAGCAACGTGGCTAAGGCAATAGGGGCGTGAACCCCCTCGGCAGCAAGAGGAAAGTGCTACCCTCACTCGCCCGAGATGTCAGCCAACAAATCCACGCGATCGAGGTTCTCTAGCCCGCTACATTCAAGCGCACCTTCCGGTCACAACAGAGGATTTACGAGTGGTGAAGGTCAAAGAATATTCATGCAGCGCTGGCTCGAGCCCCCGATTCAGAACAAAGCAAGCTTTCAGGAGGCGAACCTGGTCAGAGGCGGAGTGGTGGAAAACATGGCTCCTCTAGGTACTCTGCCTAAGATTATCCACAAGAGATCTCCCGTCAATGGGGCCGTCAATGGGGAGCCTACGGTGACTCCTTCCGTCAAGAGGATTGTTCTGAAGAAATCAGTCCGAACTCCCACAGTGTCGGAACGGGAGAGCCTGCCACGTACGGGCGAGCCTGCACCTGTCAACCAAGCAGAAGCAGAAATTGACACGGTGCCGCTGTCTCCACTGTCACAGCCGCCCCTTCCCGTACCGGTGATGGACGACGGCGAAGATGATGACTATGTGCCCAAGAAATCCAAGGTGCGGTTGTCCACGCATAACCAGGACGACAACAATAGCGCTGGAAACAAGTTGACTCCTAGTGCAAACACGCGCCGACAGTCTACTCGTCGTCAAAGTGCGCGCGCCACTCCTACACCTGTTGAGCCAGCTGAACCCATTGAGCCCATTGAACATACACCTATTGAGCCTACACTTATTGAGCCTACACCCATTGAGTCCACGCCCATTGGTTCATCACCTGCCCCTACCACCTCTTCTCCCAGTTTCCACCCGCCTCCCTCTATCCTCAACCGTGAACCAAACAGAGAGTTTGCGGACAGAATTGTGGAGGCTGCAGTGGACGAAGCCCTAAGCCACTATCGATACCCGACTGCTTTTGCACTTCGCATCCTCTACGACGACAACGCGAAGGATCCTCACTTTGTGTCTATGATCGAGGACATATTCAATCAGCGTGCAGATGCAGAAACCCTGAAAGAATTTGGCAAGCTGGTTTCCGATAAGAAAAAGGACGGAAAGAAGGACAACAAAGGCTGGAAATACTTTGTGCCTCCTTCAGACAAGCACTCTGCGCCGGAGAAGCCAAAGCCTGCGCCCTACGGAGACCTGATCAGGATGGATCTCAGCACTTTTGACGACGTTTATGATGCCCGCGACGGCGCCATCGATGAGCATGTTGATGAGCACGTTGATGGGCATGTCGATGAGCACGTCGACGAGCATGTCAGCAAGAAGGTTAAGCTTGATGTTGGTGAGGCACGTCTCACGGTCAACGGAAATAGCCCTGCCAAGGCAAATGGACTAGTTGGCCGCAAAGGCCACAAATCACCTCATAAGTCACCTCGAGGAAAGAAAAACCGATCTGGGTCAGTTAGCAGCTTATCATCGCTTTCTTCGGTTCCCGACGACGTTCCTGATGACTACGAGGAGTACATGGATCAGGTGAATGACGACCTGGGTGTCGCGCGTCCCATAGCTGCCGAGCCAAATAATGCGCAAATCCCGGCAGGCTCAGCCCAGCCAATCAGCGACCAGGAGAAGAAACCCGCCGCGAAAAAGAAGCATGCATCGCCCAGAATTCCTTCCTCTCGAAACACACCCTCTCATCAACCACCCTCTCGCGATTCGAGCATGCCCGCTGCTGTTGTCGCCAACGGCACCCCATCCCGACAGCAAAAGCCTCATGCTGGCAGCTCGCTCAAGTTTGCAAGCCGATTCGGAGACTTGGATAATTCTGACCTGCTTGTCGAGCAAAAACGCTGCAACAAGTTGGAGATAAACGGTGCCACCAAGGACGCCTCCGAGGAGAGTTTCATTCGCAACCCCCTTCACCTGGACGATTTGCACGATCTACCGCCTCTGCCCTTCGAGCTGGCTGTGCCACCTACGCCTGCAGCAGAGCAGAACCGCTCGTCTCGCACGCCTGCTCTGAGTTCGCGAGCTGCGAGAGCGGCCAAGAGACACCATGATGATCTGGATGCTTCTATCTCACCGACCGCGCTCTCATTCAAGGCCGACTTCGAGACGTCCTCGACACGTAACTCGCGCGCTGCGACGCCGTCGAATCTGCGCTCGTCCAAGAAGCCCCGAGGAGGACTACGCGTGAAGACCTCGTAAGTATATCTCTTTAACATTTCTCCTCTATTTGGCCGCGCTGCGTTGTGGCATTTTCGTCACTGCGTGGCCCGACCGCGTTGCTGTGCTGTCACAAAGCAAGGCGCCTGGCCAAGTGGCGATGTGGCACCACATGATCTCGCGTTGGGCTAAACCTAGCTTCTGCATCAACAACTTTAATTTCCACTCGCAAGGCCTTTGTGTATCTATATCGCGAGGAAACCTTCACTAACCAGCACGCATTGCATATGATAGACCGATGAAAAAGAAGGGCACTTCTGCGGGAATTCCTCGTAGCAGCGGTGATCGTCACAGCCCTGTGGGCAATGGCGGGATACCCATGCCCCATCAGGTATGTTTAATTTCATTCGCAATTGTATCCCTTTTCTTCGAGGATATCCGCATTTCTCATGTGCGTAATGCATCGCGATACGTTGCTGTGCGGATTTCCTCGCGTCGTCGGCCAACGGAGTCTTAGGGCTAAGACTCCAAACGCAAGTCCGTGGTGGCGACTAGATCCTTCTGGTGCCCGCCCAGGCCGACATTCCGCTGCGGCCACCAGCTGGTGATTATGACCATATACCCATGCTGACGAGATACTAGGACGAGAATGATGATTCCTGCTATACCTGTGGAGGTAATGGCGAGCTTGTCTGCTGTGATGGATGCAGCTATTCATTCCATTACATGTGCATTGACCCTCCGATGGACGAGGAAGGCCGCGTCATGCCGGATGAGTGGTACTGCAACGAATGCAAATATCGTTATTCGCCACCCTTCGAGGAGCATCGGGGCGTGTTTCGTTCTCTATTGAACGCCCTCGATAGGAAGAACCCCAGATCGTTTCGTCTACCTGAGGATGTTAGAGACTTATTCGAAGGCGTGCGCACGGGTGCCGATGGCGAGTACGAAGAGCCAGCTCCGCCGAAGCCTAAGTAAGTTCAATTCGTCCTACACTCGTATTCAATTTTGCTGACGTTCTCCGTCCAAAGAATTGGCAAGAAGGGAACCGAAGAACCCTTCGACTTCTACAAGCTCAGGAATGCCGATGGCAGTGCAGTTCTATGCCACCAATGCAACAAGGGAGCCTCGGACAATCGTCCTATCGTTCCCTGCTCCGTATGCGGTCTCAACTGGCACCTGGAGTGCCTGGACCCGCCGCTGGCTGTTCCGCCTGTTCCTCGAACATTCCGCTGTCCTCTCCACACCGAGGATATGTTGGCCGAGCTTCCGCAGAGTTTAGCACCGGCTCACCGCTATCGCAAGATCAAGAACGCCCCTCCCATTGAACATAGCTACAGTAGAGGATTGGCCAACAACGGTTATATCGAGGTTGATTACGATGACAGCGAGGACGACGAAGATGCCTGGCGACACCACAAGGGCTTTGGACGTCGCCATCGTCTATCTGCTCGTGGTATCAAGCTGGACTTCATTGCTCGGTAAGGCAATTCCACAAACACCTAAACTGTCTATAGTGCTAACCTTGTCATACAGTGTACGACAGAATCGTCAAAACCTCAAGAACCGTACACGAGGTTCCATCCCCGTTGGCACAGTGATTCCTACTCCCATTGCACCATCCAGAGTAATCAGCCTAGAACAGCAGCAAGCAGCTTTGAACCTCGCCCATCTATCTCAGAGTGGCGGTGATGGCCTCAGTCAGCTGTATCAGGCGGTAATAGTAAGTCAAAATTTATGCATTTACGACGATTACATGAGGTAGCTGACAACATACACAGTCTCAGGCCAGTCCGGCCGTGATCTCCATGATAGCAAGCGGAGATTCACAACGTATCGCTTCGGGCGACCTGGGCCAAGCCGAAACCACTTCTCTCCAAGCCATGCTCGCTCAAGCGCAGGCCTTGAGTGAAGGCATCCGTCAGGCCCTAGCTAGTCGCAGCTCGCCTTCACCGAACATGGCAGACGCTGCAGTTCCTAACGAGGTGAAGCAAAAGACTTTACCAGTTAAAAACACTGTGGACGACAAGACAATCATTACTATCGCAGACTCCGAAGACGGTGATAGCATTACAAACGATTCTGCAATGCAGATCGATTAAGGAGCCATTTGTCTCTTCTACGTGGCTTAATCTAGTTTCTCTCGACTCGATGGCGGTGAAAACTGATATGCCATCCATCTCTAGGCCATGATTTTTGGTTCGAACATGATGGATACTACGGTCTTACGTCAATGGTTTCACATACAGGTCATTTTTCTCTCCCACCCAAAACCAATACTACGGGGCGGAAATCGCACCAATCACATCCACTTTTCTTGACTCGCTACCCTCAGAACTTTCAGCTCCTAATAAGCCCTCGGCAGTGAGATGAATGAAGCATCTCAAGTAATTTCCCAGACAACGAGTCGACAACAAATAGTTGTTATTCCTCATCTGCAACGTCTACAGAAGAGGTTCTCCTATTCCCGTTCGATGACATGATCACATGCCATAGTGCATCTAGTCGTCAAACACATTCGCAAACGAACGAGCGTACGCGGAGCATGGATCTTTTTGATCCTCGCGATCCTCCACGGCTCGATACCCTATTGTACAAGTACTGTTCAGGCCCAAAAGAGAGAAGCCACGAAAGCAACGGAGGGTAATCCCACCAAATCTCTAGAGATCCTCTAGAGATCAAGCACGACTTCCCTTTTTCACCCGTCCCCCTTTGCCTACGGGCGTCTTTTTCCCTGTTTATACTTGCATGGCCTACCCCTTGCATAGATCTCTCGGTTTTCCTTCGTCAAGCCTTCCCAGGCTGCCTCCCTCACACACACACACACACACACACACACACATCAACATCATCAACAACAATAACGCACAGCACAGTCGGGTTTTCTAGATGGGCAAACCGGAAGGGGAAATTAAGGATGGTTAGTTCGACACTTGGCCGAACTCGGGTTCCTCCCAGCTTTTCACCTTTTTTTCTCTTTCTTCTCTCCCTATTCTCCTGTGATCCCATCGCGGTACCTTTGGTGGTTCTTTTCCTTCCCTACCTCTCCTTCTGGAGTAAGAAGAAAGGATCCGCCGAACGCGTACCTTAGGTACATACATACCTATGGCGATGTGGATGTGATGGGCGTTTAGTTGAACGGAAACTGGGGAAGTGCGGAAGGAAAGACAACGAAGAAAGAAAAATCAATTAAAAGGGATTCATTCGCCTAGGTAACTGGTACTACTACTACTACGAGAGCGGCGTACTACTACTATGTAATATAGCTGCACCAGAGTTCGTATACTAGTAGGGGACGAAGTTTCTTTTTCCCCCCCTAAAATCTGGGAATTTGTGTCGTCGGTGATAATTGATGAGTGACTAAAAGCTAAGAAATCAAGTGCATATATTCGTAGGAGTTGTAAATCCTTCGATGTCGAACTTATGCCGTAGCATAAGTCACCTGGAATCATTCATCCGGAGATGAGATAGACTAGTGGCATAGTGGCCTAAGTATGCTAACCAAGCAGACGACATGAAGTAGATAATATGCTATATATGACCTACCTAACCTTAGGTATGTAATGTAAAGTTACGGGGCCTCATCCAAACCACGATCGGCATCCACCTCCCGAAACCCCCTCCCTTCCCGGAGCCCCAAAATATCTAACTTAACCTTACCTAACTTAACCTTAGCATCTATACAGGATTCGACCATAGAAGTTAAAGAGTCGGTTCCGTCTGGGGCACCCCTTACCTGAAACAAATTTCCGGCCGGAACTATCCTTCGGTAGGTTTTCTTTGTTCATCTATTGCACTGGGGAGGGAAAAAATAAAATAAAGAAAGCAAGCAAGCAAGCAAGATTGAGAGCGGCACGTAGAGAGGTAGGGAGGTACGTACCCACTGTACGGCAGCCACGTCATCTCTACGTCCGTATCCCTTTATGAACGCTCCCAGAAGCGCACGAGCTACATAGGATAGGCTAGATACGTCGGCGTTGCGTGTTTCTTATAGGTAGGCATGTAGGGGACAAGGAGTTATACATATAATAGCCTCTACGTCAGGCTAGACTACCAGGACTACCCAAGGCCACGCTATGCTACGATGGACACACATGTTCCTGGCTGGCAGGGTTGAACGACAGGCACTGAGAACGATAGTACTCCGTATGGAGGACACACACAGTAAAGGAGATAGTTGTTGTTGTTGAGAAACGAGCAATCTGCTTCTTCTCTTCTGCTATACCGCCTCTACCCTCTGCTATTCTACCACCGCTAGCTCCCTCTGCATCTCCCCAACAGGCTGTCAATCTCGATGCGCCTCATAACCCAATCTAGCAGCTGAGCCGTCCTAGATCCACCTGCTCGGTCTGATGTAAGAACGAAATGGATGTTGGGCGTCACGATAAAATATCTACCAAGGTGAGCAATATAACGGGTATGGATGGACCATAGCGAACCCTAGAATGCCCGCCTTGTGCGACTTACCAGGCAAGGCGGCCAAGGCAGACAAACAACCTCCTAAGCATCGAAGAGAGGGGGAAGAGCCAATGTACGTGTATGAGTGGTGGTCTCGAGGCATGCCTGGCTGTCTGCCTGGCTGTCTAGTTGGCAGTGCCTCGCATCCATCCCTCACCGCTATTTGGATCCTTACGTACCGCTACTATCACAAGAAAAAAATGCAAAAAACCATTGAGTTTGAAAAAGCCATTTGCATCAAGTTATTTTTTCCCTATCCATGTGCCTAATCCGCTACTAATCTTGTCACCAGGCTTGTCCGCTCAGGATTCACCGACAGCCTTGAGTCCTCTCTCTCTCTCTCTCTCTCTCTCTCTCCCTCCCTTGCGTATAATAGAGGAGGCATCGCGGGGAAAGAGGGGGAAAGGCGATGTGAGAAAATCGATTTGAAAACAACAAAAGTCATTCCATTGTGACAAGAATTCCTCGCTGGAGATTTCTATTTCCTGCATAATCTTTTCCTCCCGCCGACAACCCCGGTTGCTTTTCCCCGGGGAAGTGCTTGAAAAGTTCCAAGGGGTCGGTAGAATTTCCAGCTCGTCCACGTATAGAGCAATCGTATTTTGTACACATGACTAAACAAGCATGGCAAAGACATGGCATATAACAGTCCTCTGTTTACGGATGCTTCCTCCCAGTGAAAACGTCGCCGTGAGGTAAGTAGGCCAACCCCCGATGTGATGCTTGAAAGAAGTAGCATCGTAATCGGGGATTAGCTGTATCTAGATATAGCCTGAAGGATACAACCGAACGAAAAGAAACTGTGCTTCATGTGGTCTCCTGCCATCGACAGCATACCGGGCTGCGTTTTGGTGGATCATCCGTGACGACATTCTCGCAACTTGTGAAATAAATCAGACAATCCAGGCCGGCCAACTCCCCTATCTGTACAACCACGTAATTCGGGAAGTCAGACGCGCGGGTTTCGAGATATCCATCCAGACTCGCGCAAAACCATAAACCTTTCAGATCATCTCTGGGTAGATCTGTCAGCACCCATGTCATTTCACTGCCGAGGTGATCTATTTTGAGAGGGTTGACCTACGCGTCCGCGCCTGGCGTTGGCCGGTTGTTCCGGCACGTACGGTACAGAATTATTGTACCCGTAGCCTCCCATACCCATTCCCATACCGAATCCAGGAGGTGCGAAGCCTACGGGGGCTCCAGGCGGTTGAATTGGGCTACCGTTGGCCCCGTTTTGGCCCCGATACTGTTCCATGGGGGTATTCGGGTTGTTATAACTTCCAAAGCCTGCTTGCATAGGCGGGTAGTAGGTATTCATCGGTGGCGCTCCACGGGGAAGCATGTTCTGTTGATACTGGAGCTGCTGAATGTTTGCCGGCGTCATCGATCCACCGTTTGCACCATACATCTGTCCCTGGGGGCCGTATGACGGGAATGCAGACATGCCGGGCTCCATGCTCTCACTACGAGGGGCAGGGAAGCCACTCATCTCGAAGTTTGAGTTGTTGTTGCCGGGATTAAGAGGGTTCAAATACTGGTTGTTATATTGGGAATTCTGCTGCACAGCAGCCGAGTTCGACTGAGCCTGGCGGGACGCAGGTCGTTGTCGGTCATTCGATGCATTGTTACCCACCGAGTGATCACGGGACCCTCCGCCGCCGCTGCGAGTAGAAAGACCGACTTCATCCATGAGTCGCTTGTAGCCTTGGTTTGGTTGCGCCTTGATGCGGATAAGAACACTCTTCACGTTCTCTACTACTTGCCCCCTGATGCTTTCGTCGAAGAATGGCGTCGTCAGCACCTTGAAGATGAGCGTAGCACCGCAAGACTGATCGCTCAAGATCGCCTCCAAAACATGGTCTTTAGGTGTAAAGAAAAGGGCCTTTAAAATAAGGTCCCTGGCTTCCGGCTCGGATTTCTGATTGATGACCTTTAAGACCGTGAGGTACGCTACTTTGTGCGTGCACAGATGGACGAGGTAGGGGACAAGCTGGGGAGCTAGAACACTGCGTCGCTGAGGGAAAGTGCATGTGTCTAAGAACCAAGTAAGGAGAAGAGCACCGTTGGCATTGGAGGCTAGTTGCACGCTGTGCAGAGCAATAGCCGCGGCGAGCAACCTCTGCTGATCCTTGGTGGCATGGTGACTCTCGAGACATGCTCGCATCGCTCGGGAACCGTATCGGCCTTGGGCGACCTTCCACATCTTGCTCAACATGGTTTCAAAGGCAAAATCGTTGAATGGAGTGCCAAATTTAAGACACCCCTGCAAGACATAATTACCATACTGATCCAGGAACAGCGGGACAGTGTACGGTCTCAGGTGTTGAACAATCAACGTCATTTGGTGAGGTGTCTTGCAGACATCGATAATCTTCTGCGCGGCCCAGGTGCCATTCTTGTGAACGCCGATTTCAGCTATGTGGGGGGCGATCTTAGCTAGCATGAGGTCGCGTATGTTGTCTGAGCAATGCTCAAATAATTTTTGAACAACCGTGTTGCCCAGATAGTCCGACGACAATTCGGCAATCTCAGGAAGCATCTCAGTAGCGATATGCTCTATCTCCCCTTGAGACAAACTCTGGTTGTCAATGCGTTTTCGGATATCTCTGAGCTTCGGTGCATCATGAACCCGAGTATGAGTAGGCTCCCGGATCGGTGGGATCTCATCCACGTACGCATTATACTGGATAGCCTGCTGCAGAGTATGAGAAATACGGAATGTATCTTCGTCAGTGGCCCCAAAAGATTTAACAATCTGCAGGATATCCGCTGTCATGTCGCTTAGCGGTGGAGTCACCGGTGTGGCATTTGATGTGTTGGAAGAAGCCGCCGTGTTGTCACTCGCAGTAGGGTTAACACTCGAAGCAGTTCCATCCTGGGTCTTGGAGAACGGATCTGGGCTCGGACTTGGAAAAGCTCCATCGTGGCCGGGCGTGTTGGAAGCTGAAGGAGGCTTGGCAAAGTTGATTCTAATCGGACCGGCTCCTGGGAATATCTCCTTTCCATTCATGCTTGCTTTGGCAGATATGGCACTCTCAGTCCTCTCAAAGTTCACAAAACCGCAGTTCTTATGTGTCAGCACTCTGGCGGAGATGATCGGACCATACGACTTGAACATTTCGGTCAGCGTGGAAGTTGTGGTTGAAGTTGGGATACTGCCAAGCCACAGGGCACTAGTTGGCCCTTCGAGGCCAGCTTCCTCTGCGGTCAGGAGACCATTGTTCCGGCTGTTTGATCTACCCAGGTTCATCGCAGCCACGGCCGTAGGGAGATCATCGAACTCCTTTTCTTCTGGCAGTCGGATATCGGCGGCAGTAATCGAGTTGTCGAGACGCGTCGGACCAGGGTAGTAGCCTCGTAGCCTCGATCCTTGCAAATCCAAAACGCCAGCGGTTCGGGCACGTGGTCGAGTAGCAGACGAAGCAAAGGCTTGGAGACCTTGGACTGCAAGGTTGTGGTTGTGAATAGCAGCATTGGTAGCAGCCAGCTGATCTTGAATATGCAGGGCATATTGTTTTTCGAGCGCAACACCATCATCTTCATAGCCATCGTCTTCTTCATCCGCGTACTTGTCCTTATTGTTAACCGAGTATGAGCGGAATCTGTTGGCTTGCTTAGAGAAGTCGGTAAGGCTAGGCAAGTAGGGCGTAGCTAATTGAGCGCGAGCGGGTTGCGGAGTCTCGGCAAGACCCAGATAGTCAAGGGTTCTCATATGAACCTCGTCTCCGGGGCCTTCCTTCGAGAATGCCGACTGAGCCGGTGAGCTCGGTCCATTTGATCCGATGCTTGCAATGCTCGCTAGAGTGTTACCCCTCTCACGGCCACTCGGATTCCAGGAGGTACTGAAAACTGCAGGGCCAAAAGGCGAACTACTTCCGGGACCATGGGAGAAGGGGCTGCGCTGCGGCATAGAGCCAGCCCGAAGTCTCGACAAGAGGTTCGAAGATCGAGACGAGTCCGCATCATTCAAGCCTGGCGAAGGCGATTGATACGGGCTTTGAGACGGCGTCGGTCGGGACGATTGTGAGTTAACCGCAGCGATATTAAGAAGACCGTTTCCAATGTTGCCGGCAGGGAATCTTGAAGGAACAGTGCCTGCGCGTGCACGTCTCGTGGAGGGCAAGCTATCGTGGGAAGGCCCTTGCGTAAAATCCGGGAATCCGTCGGTCGGCGACTCGGGGATGTTTTCTCGTAGAGGTGTTGAGTTGCCGCTAGTTGGCGGGCCGCCCCAGGGGTTGTTTGACAGGCCGGGAATGCCTTCTTGAGCTTGAATCTCTCTTGCTCTATATTGGGACTATCAGCTAACAATACAAAACATGAAAAATTCCAAGTGTCCAATGTGGGGACATACCGCTTAGTGAAAAGCCTGCTCGAGCCGGCAGTCTCGTGCGAGGGAGAACCAGCCCCGGAACGCGTGGTACCTGCCATCTTGCCAGGTGGATTCAAAACTCCAGACATGCCGAAGGGAGATCGGACGGTAGATACGCCCGGAGAGTCAATAGGAGGAAAAGAAGTGGTCGGCGACGTAGAACGACCGTTGGCGGCTTTAGGTGGGTAGCCAAGAGACAAATGTTCAGATCTAGAAGTTGACATTATCGATTATTCATCCAACCCTCATGAGGAGAGACGACAGTAATAGTCCTCCACGGATGATAGTATAGGGCAGTTTGAACTTTGTGTGTGATGCACCGGAGTTGAAAGAAGTTTGGAATGACACGGCGTCAAGCTTGGTGGGTGACCTTTTTTTCTCTATTCCGTACTCGACCTATAACAATGCGACAAGATTAACCAGCGATCGACAAGAGCTCGGTAGATTAGAGTCGCACACAAAGCCGTAGGCGAAAATACGTCAAAGGAGTGAGTAGAATGCTCAAGGCAGCAATGCCACGAGTTCCGTTTTCTCTCTTTCCTCTCGTTCCGGCTCCTTAGGCGTATTATAACGAGGCAAGCGACCGAGACGGGCGGTGATTCGGAAGAAGAGTAGAAGAGTAGAAGAATAAAAAAGGGTAGGGTTTAGAAAATACAAGGAATGTCGTAAGTTTTCCCTAGGACAATTCCCAATTCGAATTGGGATTGAAAAAAATAGTGCTCGCGAAGGATGATTTTATCTTTTATTAGCCTTCTTTTTTTTTTTTTTTTTTAACCTTTCCTAGACGAAACACCCGTTGAAAAGTGGTAGGGAAAGTTTAAAAAGGAAGGGCCTGTCGTGACGGGGAATAAATGACCAAGCTGATCAGGATCAATATACAGGCTCCATTAAAGATCTAGGTGTGATCTTGAGGCGGGGATGACGAAGGAGACTCGAGCCTGGAGAAGGGCATAAAAAAGGAAGAAGGTTGGAGGAGTTGAGAGTTAGGAGTTAAGAGCTGGGTCTCAGGAGGTTCAAAGACGATGAGTGTGCGAAAGTTCAAGTGCACAGCAGGCACGGCAATGAATGGGGAAGACGCTATGGGTTTTTAGTGGGGGCTGATGCTCTCTAGGATGTGTATACGCCCCCACTTCGGGTCAAGTTACGAGTACAGTATTGTACCTGACCTGTACCCCCTAGACGCCGTAAGCACTATGCTGGGAGCGTACTGGGGGTATCGTAGAGCTAACTCCGCATTCAAGCCGCGATAAGAGACATACTCAGTACTTCGAGGTTTTAAGCATTTAAGAACCAAGGACCAACACTGGTGGAAGGCTCGTGTGCAGGTGGGCTTCTGAAACGACGGGTACGTTAACTTGAAAGCCCTCTAGCCCTCCTACTGCAGTTTTTAATTATTATCGAGATATCTAAAATACATAATTCTTGTTTCCTCCTCTCGAAACAAGAACAAGGACAAGGACGGCACACCATCCTATAAATAGGTATCTACCTATATCTATATACATGCAAACAAGGTGTATTTCGCCTCTTCCTCCCCAGGGCCAATCTCCCGACATATATCCGTATATTGAGTTCTTGATTAAACAAATTAGAATTCGTTGGCTTTGCTCCGTGAAGCGCTTCCACTTTTCCCCCCTTCTCTTTGATCTCGAAACAGGGGGGGCCAACAACCACCTGATTGGCAAGTAGCAAAGAGCAAGATATGGAGAATTGAGGTCGCTCTACAGATATCGACGCTGATTTGGTATAGAAACATGTGTCCTGTGCAAGCATATGTCGGAGAGGCGCGGTAGTGCAAGCAGTGCTGACGAAGTCAACGAGAATGACGACATCTGTTCCTACCTCCCGGATTACCGCCTCCAGGAGAATGGCCCTCTGGATCCGATTCTCGGTTACCTCTGCCCACGGGTCCTACGGTACTGCTCAATTTTCTCTCATCCGAACTGTGTTATCCATTCACACTCCTCTCCCCACATCCATCTACCAATCTGCATCGCCCGTCCTGCTCATCTCTACTATGTAAGCTGTCCAGTGGTTATGTTATAAAGAGATGACCCAGGACCGTTAGCACACGTTGCACGAAACACGATAGAGACGCCCGGGTGTAATATACCTACTACGATGGGACCTCGGGAATGTAGAAACCCTCTAACTACCTGTTTTAGTTAGAAGGGAAGGAATTATGTGCCCCTGCTCTGGTCTATGCGTTGTAGTTTGACCTCCGAAATAACAAATAGTTATTGCTCAAGCCTACTTCAAAATAACTTACCACTACCACATGAAATCTCGCAATGGGCGAAACGTCTAGTGTCTTCCCTCTTTTGGAAGGAGACGTAGCACACCTCCTTGGACTTCGCGTAGGGGAAACAGCATCACATAGATGAAGGGGGTTCCCCTTCTAAATTCCGTAATAGTATACGCCTCTTCAGAGACACGACAGGTAATCATTACAACCAACGTACGCGCCTCTCAAGCCACTGAACACTACAAAAAAATAGAAGAAAAAAAAAAGTCTTGATTGCTAACGAGTTATCTACTGTCTCACTTCCTGTATGCCCACACAAGTTTTTTTTATATCATATTCTATCCAGCGTACCAGCCCCTGACAGATTTTGCTCATTAATACTAGTAGCATTCTAGCAAGCGGCAGACAAGCTTCTATTCTGCGCATGCCTAGGTAGTTTCTTATAGCGCATAAATCTCAGGGCTAGTACAAGTCCTCCCACCACGAACCATACCGCCCGTACGTACATAATCTTCGAATTCAGGGGTAATATCTCGGCAGCCACGCACCAAAAGAAGGCCAGCTTGCATGAGCCTTTCAAGTCCGCTATATACAATAAGACTCAATGAACCCTGTGCTTTAAGCTGGCGTGGTAGCGAATTGGTTACAGCTCTCTCGCAACGCCTTTTGGTATATTCTCCCTGGCATTAGTGACACCAATGGCAAGTATAGGCGTACCTGACACAAAAACCGCAACTCGTAAAGATCTAATGGTTGCCGACTACCGCTTTTCCACAGGAAAGATGCGCAGCCACCTATCACTCTTTCACGCCGGGGGCTTATCACGTAGGAGCCGAGTCGCCAATCACCGGCGCGAACCCAGCTGCGCGGAGGATCTGCTATAAAATCTGAAACGTCGCTCCTCCCCTCCCAATCCAATCTCAATCTCAATCTCAACCTCAAAGCTCAATTGGGTCGGAGGGCCAAGAAGCCAAAAGCCACCCTCATGCAGGCTTAGACAAGGACCGACCGGCGAAAGCTCTCGTTCGACATCCCATTGGGCAACCCTTGGCTTAGTGATCGATGGGCCTTCCACGTAAACTATACTACCATGATAGGCCTGTCTGCCTCTCTTCTCTCTGTCCGAGGTGGAAGAACAAAAGTTCGGACGTTGCGCTGTCAGCTCTTCCAGCCTACCAGTCGACTTTGACATATGTATTCGCCCCCATTATATCTAAATTTAAACATCGTCAACCAGCAGCAGATGCGGCCTCGTCCTTATTAATAAGCTGAAACAATTTCTAGCTAGGTACATACTGTACTATATCTTTCGTTTTTCCAGCTTCAACCCCCTTGTTCCGCCAAAGCTCCCTCCCTTATCCCTCCCGTACCCCCCGGCTTGTGATCGACGCTGCATGATGCCATCTTTTTTTTTCAGCTTTCTATTTCTGTTTCCCGTCAACCCTAGGTATACACGCGCTATCTAAATCGTCAACTTTTTTTTCTCTTTCACATGGATATAAGAATTGAAAGGGTCAACTATATGCCTCTCTCTCAAGCTGAGCCTCACTCCAGAGTCAGTCAGTCCAAGATATCAGTATCAGATGCTGGCCGATCCGTAGTAAGGTTACTATCGATGTGACGCCCCATTGTCTCCGTACCGGGATTTACGCAGACATTACATCACATCATGTCTCTATAAACCACGAAGCCGGATAGGTTCATGTCTTAGATACATATATGAACAATACGGTAGTGTTGAGCCACGACGGTATGTGGTATGCATTGACGGACCATTGGTGGACACGGAGTGATAGGTGTGTAGGTATCCAACGAATAGATACGACATGATCGACTCGCGTACCAGAATTAGTCCCTTGCGGCTCAATCGTATCGTCCGCCACTATTAAAATGTGTACGATACAGCTAAATACGTCGATTTACGCATCAAGGCAACTTGACAAGCTGAATGCGGATTTCACGAACAGAAGGCAAAACTTTGGTAGTGGGTATCAATTTCTCTAACGCTACTAAGCTCCAAGGTTCTGAGATACACCGACATAATGTATATGGCCTGACCTCCCTCCCGTATCTGCTGGGTTATACTACTACAGTTGACCTTTCCAACCAACGGCAAGAAGATAAATATGCGTGGGAGGATATTACAGAGCCCATTCGCCCTTGTTGTCCTCGAGCGTAACGAAGGGCTCGTCGATGCGCTTGATGGCGTAGTCGCTACACAATATACTATGGTCCCTTATTAGCATTTCCTGTCTTAAGTTTCTTGTAGACCACGTAGATGGAAACTTACCAAGCCGACGCCACCAGCGCGTCCAGCTCCGCAACCATAGCGTCCTTCCTCGCGCCGCTAACGAGGCCTTTACTAATCTGCACCTGGCACTCCCTAATGCGCCTGCTCTTGCCGACGCCCGCCTGTTCCAGGACTTTCTTCCCCAGACAATCCGAGTGAAACGCGTGCTGGCACGGAAACACGAAGAACTGCCTGCTAAGAAGCGGCAGCGCGCACACGTAGCACCTCTCGCCGGGGTCGACGACGGCGTAGCGGTGGTCGAGCCCCGCGATGTCCGTCTTGATATTCGCCGCCGTCTGCGAGCTCTCATCCATCTCTTTTTTTAGGGTATCAATACTGCGCGAGTAGTCCTCGAGCGCGCGGCAAATCTCGTTCTTGAAGTCGTCGATGACGACGAAGTCGGGAAAAAAGGGGATCAGGTCCTCGATCTTGAGCAGGTCGCACCGCTTCAAGAACTCGATGGCCGTCTTGATGCCGTTGGACTGCGAGATGACCCGGCGCGCCACCGCCAGCCACAGTTTCTTCCGCAGCGCCGGGTTCGACATGGGCCGGTCCGCGATGATGGACGCGTATTCGACCTCGTTATGCGAGAGGGCGAGGTCTACTGCTTGCACGTATTGCCCCATGTTTGTATAGATGTGCACGCAGGAAAGAGTGCGTTTGTGCTGTATACACAGCCGAAGCGCAAAATCAGGATCGAAGTGCGGCTCTTCGCCCTGAGATTCCAGGTACGCTAGGAGACCCGACTCGTCTTTCGAGTCGTGAGACGCATATATAGAGACAAGGGTGTTATGAACCGCCGCGTCCATAGATTGTAGCTGGTTAATGACAAACTGCAGGTAACGGATAGCTTGGTTTTGAAGAAGCGTCCCGTTGAAATTCCTGTTATAATCGAGGAGGGCCGGTATAATTTTACGCGGCTCAAGCTTGGGATGCCGCATCAGAATCTCAACCAACTCGTGTCCAACGTGCGTCATCAATACGCTGCTGTATCGGTAGAAGACTTCGGGATCTGTCTGCTTCTTGAGCACATTCAGAGTCTCCGTCCATCGTTCTCTCTGTACCCAGTACGATAAGACATAATTATAGTCGTCTACGGCGTTGGCAAAAAATAAAAGCTCGTCTTCCCGAGCGTGGCTGCTGATGACATCGTAAATTGTTTTGCGATCTAGATCGGACTTGTGCTTGGTGACAAAATCGTGAAATTCTTTTCGAATGGTACTAAGCTGATCTCGTGGTTGTTTCGTGTTCCCATTCTCGATGGGTTCTGCTTCTACTGTGATAGAATCCTCGAGAGAATTGAGTTTTGCCATGAATATTTCCACTAGCCAGGTTGCTATCATCATCCTCTGCATCGTAGAGGACTTCTTAAATGTCGTGAGCTTGGTGATTAGGTATTTCCGTAGGGCATCGTTTTGGTTATGATCGATGAAGGCGAGGGCAACATCTTCGAATGGTTTACTACTTTTTCCATAAACACCGGCTGCCTCGACGAATAAACCTTTCTCGACAAGATAGTCGCCAGATGCCATCGAAACGGCGTCTTTCTGCGCCGGAGTATGAGCATACTGCATTGCCACGTCAAACTGTTGTCTCTGCAACATGATGCGCCAGATATCTCGGTCTTCGTCCCGAACGACAATCTCGAAAATTTCCTGGGTGGTGAAGAGCCAAAAGGTGTTTTTTTGCTGGTCGACGTAGAGACCCAATGCCCGTTGGCCTTGGTCTAGGATTTGTTGATCATACACAACCGATCCGGTCAGTCGGTTTATCGTTACAACACGGCCGCCCACTAGACTGATAATATGCCACTGCGTCAAGGCAATCGCGTCAATGGATTCTGACGGTGTTCTCCTCCGTCCTGATCCTTCTGAAGAGATGACTTGAGACTTGGATAGGACTTTCGATTCCGCGAACACTTTGTTTCCCAGGTCATTGTTCATTGGGGTGCTCAGGAGTTTCCCATGAAAGACGCCATGTGCCGAGAGCCACGCAAAGGCTCGATCCGGGTTGACATCTTCGTACGTCGTAGCATCTGGCGAGTCTGGCGAGACTGCTAGCATCGAGGGAGCCGCAGCCGAGCCCCTCGAGATTTCGTGTATAACTGGCTGCTCCGAGTCGAACAGTCTCGTGTATATCGAACCGCTTCCCTCGTGGCCGCTCCGCCCGACTTTCCCGGCAAGATGAAATAGGCGGCTCTGTGTGCTGATAACAACTCTCCTCATATCCATCTTCCCACCCATGCTATCAACCCATATTCCCGTAATAGGCCCATCTGGAAGCTTATTTAGCGCCTTCAGGTATTTCTCCTCCTTCCGGTAAAACTCGGTCGAGGTTTCGATAAACGTTTCGTATATATTGCCGTCCGATGCGCCTACGAGGATCTCGCGGGTGGTAGCGGTAGGTAACGACGGGTTCCAAGCTATAGATTCTATCGGGACGCCGCGCAACCTGCTCAAAGGCCGGGGTTGGCGCGATTGCGTATGTAAATAATAGTTCTCGCCCAGGGAAGTGCATATTAGAAGGTGAGAAGCCGTAGGATCGAGAAACAAGCGCCGTATTACGCCCACTTCGGAAACTCGCTTTGGGAGGTCGATATCTAGAAGTTGGATTCATCAGCTCCGATTCGAGGGTCATATGTAAGAAGAGGAATAGAAAGCAACAGTGGGCTCACCGTCTATGTCTTCTGGGCGATTCAAATCGATGCGCAAAATGCGCCCGCTAGACAAGGCTAGAACAAGGACATTGTTGGCGACCTGAGCTGCAACGAAGTCGGCAGCAATAGAAAACTGGAGCTGGACGGGCTCGACGTCAAAGACGGGCAAGCTCTCGTCCGTCAGATTGTGTAGGCCGCTGGCGACGAGGCTATTCGTTCCGTTTAGCGCCATTTGGACGTTTATCGTATCATGTTGGAGTCATTAATTCGCGACGTGTCGCAAAGCCGCCTTCAGGTCGTGGTTGTTGGGCATTAGGCAGCTGGATGATGAGGGTTGAGCTCCGGACTTAGCTACGAGAGAGAGCTCGGACTCCTAAGATTATACACAAAGCGGGGCGGCTCACCCGAGTTATGCAATTAGTGTAGCAATGATGTACGTCACAAGAATTGTTACGTGAGGTACCTAGGTAAGTACCTAGGTAGTATTGGATTTCATAACGCCCCAAGTCATGATATTTCACAATCGTTTTCTTAGTAAAGCATTGCTATCCCTATGCGATATGATTGTAACGTACCTAAAGGTAGCTATGTTATTTACAGATATACCTGTTTGCTTAATAATTTTCTGTTTTATCTTAGAACTTTGGAACCAAATTGTCTGCCCCCTTAATTACACCATTTATTAGAAAAAAAAAAACACAAATCAAAACAAAAGTATCCCCATAGATCGAGAATCGCTAGGGCCTAGCCAGGCCATAGGTCTCGATTCCCTCTGTCTACGAAGGCGCTGCTAAGCTTCTATGCTTTGGTCATTCATGGTTACGTGAACGCCTTAAGTCTTGTCGTTGTGGTCGTTGCTTAGGTTGCTTAGATCCTGAACTCCGCTGGGTATAGAACTTCGAAATATCAAAATCGCCGAAAATCGGTAATTTGTCCGACTGCTGGGATGGGACTTGTTAAATAGGCTCCTCCATGGTTATATCAACTGTCGTCCGTGCCGTGGGGCTCCGAAAGCAGATCGTTGGCTTCATAGTTCAGATGGTCCCCGTCTTTTTTTGCAGTGATCATCGCCGGTGTTCGGCGTTCCATGACACACACCATACTGAATATCGTCTTATTCACTCCGAACTTGACAATGCTTTGTTGTTCGCTAGGCCTTTGCGTGCCGGGTCGGAGTCCAATACTCTGTTCTTTGCCGCACATGATGGGTCGAGGGATGGGATAGAGCAATAGGCGCTCTCGATATCGCCTTCCTCCGTATCGGTCTCCGTTATCTCGCTAGGTATATGCTGCAGGAAGTGGCTGGGCTTTCGAAATGATGTCCTGGACCATCGGGGAGGCGGGCCTGGTTTTCTCCCTTTCAGTACTCTGGCCTTGACGACAAAGCCCTTTGCCCTCTTGGGATTGAGCGCCAACGACATCAGCTCTTGGCCGATCATATCGCAAGCTATGCGGACTTCCTCGGGGTCCCACCCCTTGTATTTGGTCAGAAGCCGCAAACATGTCGATTCCAGTCCGTTTAACAAGGCGAGAAGCCAAAATTTTCCAGTCGAGCCGTCTTCGGTCCTGAGGGGGATAGCATGCTCCGTCAATTGGACGTCGACGTAGCCCGCGTTGACCAGAAACCTGGGCTCCAAATGACTAACTCCGCGTGGTTTCCCGTGCAGTTTGGAAGCTTCCTGGAGGTCGACTGTCACCTTGTGTATTATCGAGCCGGGCTCGAAGAAAGAGTGAAAGCTGCTCATCCCTCTGTTGTCGTCGAGATCCAGCACCTCGATCCACCCGCCCGGCTTAATGCAGGTGAATGCAGACCGATAGATATGGTGCCAATCCGCGAACGATCCCGACATATCCCGCAGGTGTATCAGGTCGTAGTGGTTAGTCGGCCGTTCCCATTCCAGCTCGGCATCGTCAATTTCCCAAAAAACATTCTGCGGAACACGGCGCTCAAATATGTTCGCTATGTCGGTGCCGGTTACTTCGCACTCGGGGTAAAGCTCCGCGATATCTATAGCCCACTCGCCGACGGCCGTGCCTATATCGAGGATATGTGACGGTGCTTCTAAAGGCACGCTCGTTAACTCCCCGTCGAATGTTTTCAGGTAAACTTGATTAATCAACTGCAACCGGACTTGTTCGTCATCGTCGTTCGGCATGTAATATGAACCGCAGTACCGCCGACCATGCTCTACAACGTAATCAATCTCCATATCGTTGATGGATCGTGTTGAATTTCTATTCATTATCAGTACAATCGTCCATAACACCAACGCCCACGATACTTACACAGTGGCCTGCTCCAAAAGCTCTTCATCCTCGATAGGCTCTTCTATCCGATATACCGTATGGGTGTGTACTGGATGACGACCGGGAGAGTATACGGACACGGCGTCGAAATGGCTTGACTCTGTTTCATCAGGCAATCCCAGAATGCTTGTCGTCCTCGTACTCAAGTAGTCGCTTGTGAAGTCCTCGGTAGAGATGTCATTGTCGAGCTCCGGCAGAGAGAGCTCGGGGATGTCGTTTGTGCTACCGCCAGTGCCGGTACTGTATCGCCCGATCGACGAGTCCGTTACACTAGTGGCTTGCGACGGCATGATGGTGGCGGGCGCACCCGATAGCCTGGCCCTTCGTCTTTCCCTCGTCCCTCTCCCCCTCTTCATCCCAGTCGCGGTGGTAAAAGTCCCGTCGTGTATGCGATACCAGTCAATTTTCTCCTCGCTCCCTTTTCGAATCTCATACTGTGCCGACGTCTCCGAGGTCGCGAGTTGCCGGCGAACGGAATCCGCAAAGCGATTGGAGGGGTCCGGAAATCCGAGGCCGACTCTGAGCGAATTAGAATCCTATGCGATGTTATTCGTAGATTTCATTCAGCTGGACGAACGTATGGCGTGCTTGTCGGCTTTGGATTTATTGTCGAATGACGGATGCCTTAACGAGCGAATGGTGAGTACGAGACGCTTCTAGTTGGTGAAGCTGCACGATTGAGAAGTCGTCGTCTCTGCCCAGAATACAGTCATGGTTTGATATTAAGTAACGAAAACAACGGGCTAAACATATTACAAGACGGGGAAGTCAGCGACGAGAAAGCGGAGGAAGGGTGAAAAAGAGACAAATATGACGACGATTGGCTACCGACCGGAACACCCAGCATCTGCAAATTGGTAAGAGACAAGTCGGGAAGCCGAGTGCAACATTCGAGTTTTCCTCGGTCCAATGAGCGGCCTCCTTAATAGTGCAACGTGGAGTCAGAGACAGGGGATGGGCCGCATGTTCATAGCCCATGCCAACGGGAGATACCCCTATTCCTATCCAGTTCTGTAAGTTCGGGTATGTACCCAGCTTATAATGCCAGAAATATCAGGGCTTGAAAGCGGCATGATTGGCGTCGTCTGACTTTACTATTTGTTCTTCTTATATATAGAGCCGAAGCGATGGGCAATCCTTCTCCATCACGGCTTTACACCAGCACTTGGGGGGTTCTGGGGGTTCTTATGGCGCCTCTACTAATACCCACCCACGTGCCTATTGTAATGTAAGGTGTGTGGGGAGTGGGGAAAGGAGACTGATAGGTGTCAGGTTTCTTCAATTCTTCTCGAGCACGAAGTATCTTGTGACCAAATCACTAACCTAAGAGACTAGCTGTTCAAGGGATAGAATCGATAAGCCACCCTATTTTGGTGAGACATGCCCATACCTGCCTACGACCCAAGATTAGGTACTTACATTCCGCTTCGGAAATGCAGATAGGGACGTGAGGCACGATAGCGATAGTAGCGATGAGGCAGTGAGAATGCACTAACCTAACCTAGTACGTTCCAGGAACTTTTGGTGGCATGGGTCCGTTCGACAGACCGGTCAACGGGGGACTTCGGTTGCCTGGTTCTGGGGCTGTCCTACGACTGCAAGATGCTACATTCGACGACCGGCGCCAAGTCACAGACTGCCGGTGCTCCGATTGACGATTTCGGACCACTTCCGACTATAGGCACGTACTACATGAGGTTATAACATCGTCAAATACCAATATTCCGTTGCTAAGAAGCCAGATGTGACGGCCGCCTATCTGGGAACAACGCTGGAAGATCGTCCGAACCCTAGCAACCTCGTGCGAATGGGCGCCTCTGCGCTTACATGCGTCATGCTGCTTCTTCTGCATGCACAAAAAAAGCCACTGCAGGAACAAGGGCACCGATCCACCTGCGTAACGTAGGCATCCTATAGCTTAGGTACGTTGATAACAGCGTACAGGTAGGTAATCATAAAATATAATAGGTAGTTTTCCACGACGTGCACCCTATACTTGTTTCGCCTACTCAATAGCGTATTCGCGGATTTTGTCCGCTTTCCGGTTTTCAGAGATTTGTGAAAATCGGTCTATCATCTAATACCGCAGTATTGCGAACCAGTTGTTCTATTCTCTTAACGTTGCGATTTCCTATTTGACGATGCTCCATCCACGCCATCTTCTGTTGCTTTTGGGAGATGAAACCTGCTGACGGTGACCGGTCTTGCGTCTACATCGCGGCAAGAGTTCAAATACCTAAGCCATTCATAAACTCTACAGTAGGTATTTAATCAGTATCATGACGAGAAAAAGAAAAACGCTTTCTATTCCTTTGCATTCGATATTCATCGTACAAATAAGCCTAAACTCCGGTCATGCGTTCATTTGTGGGGTTGTGCCATCATATTTGGGACAGGGTCTCGTCCTGCGTCGGCGTGGACGCAGCACCGCGCTCATAGGTAGAAGACTTCCGTCTCTTTGGTAGCTGAGGTTCGTCGCAAATCTCCTCCTTATCGGACACCACCTCAGCCTCCACAACGATCGGAAAAGGGCTAAGAACTTTGCTGATGTCCCCCCACCACACCTCTCCGAAGCGCTTATACCAATCCACGGTGGTCTTCAAACCGTCGAGGAAAGACGTCTTCTGAGTCCAGCCGAGGTGTCGGAGTTTGGTGGCATCGACGGCATACCGATGGTCATTAAAGGGTCTGTCGTGCGTGTACTTCACCCACCTGTTGAAGTCCTCTTGGCTTTCCCTAGGTATGTTCATCTCGTCTAGGAGCATTCGACATAGCTGAATATTAGAAATCTCGTCGTGCGACCCTACGTTGTAGATTTGGCTGAGGCTGCCCTTATGAAGAATCGTGTCGAAAGCATCAGCGGCATCGCCAGCGTAGAGATACCTTCGAGTAGGACTCCCATCTCCATGTAAGACTGTCGGCCTCTGCCGATTCAACAAACAGATGAATTTAGGAATGATTTCTAGTCCGAAGATATCAGCAAGGTATGGGACCCTCACGTGCTATTGCGTTTAATCACTTACTCTCTGGAAATTGATGTGGCCCATAAACATTGTTGCTCCTAACAATGATAGCCGGCAGTTTAAAACTCTTCATGTAGGAATTCACAAGCATCTCAGCCGCGGCCTTGCTTGCCGCATAAGGGTTGGTTGGAGAGAGAATGCTTGTCTCTAGCAAGTCATCATCGTCATCCTTCACCTCGCCGTATACTTCATCAGTAGAGATGTGAATAAACCGATTGACGCCAACCTTCTTCGCGCTCTCCAGCATGACGTGGGTGCCATACACGTTTGTGTGGGTGAAGCCGTAAGAGTTTCCAAAACTTAAATCCACGTGCGACTGGGCTGCGAAGTGGAATATGGTGTCTATGCTGTGGCGCTCCATACAGCCGAGCACTTCGGAAGGATTGGTGATGTCGCCATGGTAGAAGGTAAAGTTTCGCTTGTCATTAAGCATTCGCGTGTTGTTTAATGAAGAGCAGTAGTCTAATTTGTCGAACGACACGATGTTGTAGGCTTCCGGGTAAGTAAGAGTGAGATGACGAACGAGCCAACAAGCTCTTTCGACGATCGTTAGCTGCACCGCTGTACCTTGAGCAGACTTTCGATAAACTCACATGAAGCCGGCACCACCAGTAATCATAATATTCTTGACATCTGGTAGAGGTTGGAATTTAGTGGTTCCGGCCAGAACAGGGGCCTGCTTCCATATCCCATAGTCTTCGAAGAACCTGGGTTTGGAGGTTTTGCCAGGGGCTGCGCGCAAGACACGTAAGCTGTTTGGTCGGGTTCAAGACATTGCGGCAGGCACTTACAACGCACACCATTGGTGCCGTTCAGAGGCGGTGTCGTCATAATGAACGGGCAAGATCTTTGGTGTTCGCCAGCGAGATACCTAGGGGTTGAGAAAAATGTATGAAAAGTCGTTTGGTATTCTTTCAATAAGAAGAAAGTCGATAAATGATAGAATACGGTCTAAATTATCATGAGATGGATAACGCGGTCCATTCTTTTCTCCTGGCACAGGAGAGGAGCGTTGCAGGACGGACAGATGTCCAGATGCAGATCTTCAGGAACGCCGGTTGCAAATTCGCAACTCGATGCAAGACAGTCTCTGGTTTGTGATACATCTAAATCGTAACCTCGAACGAAGGGATGTCATGTGAGTAATGGCCGCGTTGTGTCTTATGATCAATCTGCAGCTTGGCCATTCGCGAATGATTGTGAGTTTGCTTTGACTGGGGGAAATGCGCCCCAACCGAAAACCTGGCGTCAGATGCTGTATCCTGCGAAGTGACAAGAGTGAGAGGTGGAATAACTCGGCGATGAATCCGTCTATCATAAGCAGATATGGCGAATGATAGAAACTACATAGGTTTCGAAAGACATTAGAGCGAACGACGAGCGATCATGTGAGTAGGACATTGTCGCCTTGTACATTTATTGACGAGTCTATCGTTGCCGCACGAGGTTAAACAGAAAAATATAGCTAAGTTTACAGGGAAGACCCACACGAAACCCCTCGGGGATCCTTCAGACGGCCTCTCGCAATTTTAGGTAGCTCGCGTCAGTAGCAAATAACATTATCAGACTATCAGACAACCACACCTAAGTAACCGAACAAAAAATTATATATATAATAGTAGGCACGGTATGAACACTTGAATAAGTGATATAATACAAAGGGAGCAAATGAATTGTTTTCTCGAGATTTTAACTTCAACTTCTATCCCGGCGAATAAGACATCCCCTATTCCGTACTTCGTAGATTAGAACGCTACCATCTAATCCATATCTAACTACATCACCAATATGAGATATAAGTCAATCTACCAGCCGATACATGTGTTCCAGCAAAGCGTAAATTATCACGCAAGCCCAGTGATTATATGCCAAGCTCAACTAGTAGGAAGCAAATAAAATGATAGTTGCCAATTGCCTCAGGTGGTCCCAGTATCATCCTTCGCCTCTATCTACCTAGGTAGTGAAGCAGGTAGATTATATCGAGTGCTACAGGTCTCGGGATAGATGTATCACAATGCAAGCTTTCTGAAATTGTAATTAAACCCAAATTACAGGCAATTGGTAGATAAGAAGTCAAGGGAGATGAGGACGACGAAGATATTATTGTAATCTTAGGCACCTACCTAGCAAAGATTGTAGGTAGGTGGGTATAAGATGTAGGTACAACACCATTCGTGCATGCGATGGCTTGCAGAATTACCCCTACTTTTTGGTGCTTTAGGTATGTCGAGGCACGTCATTAAGAATTTCGCAGTCTATAACCATTTTTCTTATCAGGAGGTAGGTATAGTTAATTTAACGCGTCGATTGATATAAATTCAATCCGAGTCTAATTCTATTTCTTCAACATCTTGTGCTATGGCGAGTGTGAGGTAGGTAGTGAGGAATAAAGCAGCAACCGGACGAACTTTGCTCATATTTAACCCAATGTGAGTGTGACGTTCTGTCTCCAACTTTCTAACTGGGACGGGACCTGAACCATTCGGCTGGACCTCTGCTAGACCTCTGCTAGGGTACGACGCTTCACCGTACGGCAGTACCTAGGTTAGGTACTGATTTGAACCCCTTGTCAGACACTCTTGGGCCCACCCACCGGGCTGTCCATCCCACATTTCGCACCTGCAATTCAAACGAGTTCGGGTGCTCGGCACCCCCTGTAACACGAAACTTGAACAGGATCGTTGCGGGCCAGGTACGCACCACGCAATACGCCTGGCACGTCCACGTTTGATCGGTTTGGCCCACCCCTCCAGAGTCCACGCAGCCACGTTCCGTTCCCGTCAGAAGATCGGCTAAAATAGCATCCACTTACGTGCTACCTGTGCGACGACGGTCTCCCGCCCTCCGGGCTTGCGCTATGCAAACACCCTAGGTTAGAATCTATTTGTCCTTTATTTGATTTTGCGAATAATATCACGACTCTAAATTCCGTCTCAAACTGCGCACATCAATCGCAACTCTCTGGGCTCCGTCCTAGTCTAGGTCTTCTTCGGTCTACCTTCACATGCTTGGGCCTATAAACCGTGAACGACGGAAAGTTAGACGGTCACCATCGTATATACCGTCACATGTCCTTCACCTGTTGATATGGCATCCTTGAGCAGCCGTCTTCAACGGCCCCCATCAGCCGCTTCTTCGTCAACGGAGATTCAGAGCGAGAAGGATATGTCCAGCACCTTCGACGGCCTAGATAAGGATCGTAATTCCCTATACGCCGTTGTAGATGATGGCCGTCTTAAAGATCCAGAAGAAGGTGAGGGGTTATTGAAGGAAAATAGTAGCCAAGCAAATCGGGAGGACTCCTCTAAAAATGGGTTTGGCTGGGCTGTGTTCTGGATAATAGTCAACACGGCGGCGACGATAGGCATTGTACGTTTCTTCGTCGTACTTGGTGAGCGTAGCTGATACCCGTAATCCTCCAGGTCTTCACCAATAAAGCCATATTTTCCGATCCTTCGTTGAAGCTTGCGCAGCTCACATTCGCTGCCTTCCACTTCTTCATGACTTGGCTGCTTCTATTTACATTGTCACGGCGCCAGTTTGCCTATTTCAGCCCTCGCCGCATCGCCCTTCGAGACATCGTTCCCTTGTCCGTCGCCATGTCACTTAACGTCATCCTCCCAAACCTGTCTCTAGCCTTCTCCACTGTCACCTTCTACCAGATTGCACGTATTCTACTCACCCCAACCGTCGCCACCATGGATTTTGTTTTATATCACTCCAAGCTGCCCCGAAACGCCATCCTAGCCTTGGTCCCAGCTTGCCTGGGGGTGGCCATGGTCTCTTACTACGACTCACTGCCGACACAAGATGCCAATGTCAAGACTACGTCGAGTCTGGGAGTGCTGTTCGCCTTTTGTGGTATCTTTGCTTCGTCGCTGTACACGGTTTGGATCAAGAGCTACCAGCGAAAGCTGAAGGTATCGAGTATGCAGCTACTTTTTAATCAAGCGCCAGTTTCGGCCTTTCTTTTACTTTACGCTATTCCTTTCATTGATACATTCCCTACGTGGACCGAAGTTCCCGCGGCGAGGTGGTTGATGATATTGATGGTGGGCATAAGAATATCTATCATCTGATTACACGTATCGATAGCTGACATTGAATACATAGTCGGGTATATTTGCTGCTTTGATCAACCTATCGCAGTTTTTCATCGTTGGTCAGACTGGTCCAGTCTCGAGTACGGTTGTCGGGCACCTCAAGACGTGTCTCATAGTAGCACTTGGCTGGGCTACATCTGGGAGATCAGTCGGCGACAAATCTGTCATAGGCGTATTCATTGCAGTAGGTGGGATCATCACGTAAGTTGCCAGCACCTTTCAAAGTGGCCATTTGGGAATCACCAAACTAATATACGTCAGATATTCCATGGTGATGCTTCGCCAGGCTAGCCGGAGCCGCGGGTAAAACTCAGCATAGAACCAAAAAGATAGACATACACATTGCATATTTAGGAGTTTGGGCCGCGGCAGAAAACCGAGGGACTGGCTATTACACCACCATGATTACAGGCGTTCACGGTAGTAGAGGGTTGGGGATCTGGGTATCCACCATCGGGTCATGGGAAGGGCATAAGTTTAAAAATTTGGGAGGGCTAAAACGGCGTCGATGATATATGTATGTGTAGGTGGGCAGGCATTCTTCATGGGACGTACATCACATGATACCCAACCTAACCTTAACTTTATGTTGCGCCATGTGACTGGGACTGTGTTGAATTTAAGATCGTGCGGCTCAATTTATCGGCGAAGAGGTGAAGCAGGTTTGGGGACAGATTTAAAGCAAATAACCGGTGATCACTGATCAGGGTGGCCTATAGCGCTATAGCATGCATGACGTTCGTATGTGATGTTTGGCGACTGCATTTGATCTTTCCATTATATAGCATTTTGCGGCAACACTAGTGCTATCGTAAATAATACGAGGTTGGAGGCACATACTTTACATCGAGGAACCGAATTGAAGCGAAGTACTTGCAAGACCTATCCAAGCGCTCCTGCTCTAATGGGAATGAATGATAGTCCAGGACTGGAGTGGCATAATACCCATAGGGTGCGCAAGAGTCCGGGAGAATGTATGTCGATTTGATATTTGATATTTACACTACCTGGAGGCAACGACGAGCATCCGTATACACGCGTCGTAGCTAGGGAACACGCATCAGTATTTCAATTGACGAGCCTTGAAATACATGGGCATGTCTTGCAAAGGACTGCCGCCGGGTGTGGTGAAGATTGGAATAGCTTCTTCCTCACGGCGATGCAGCAAGGCATCGGTCATAACGAAAAAGAGTTTGGTAAGACAGCAAAAATTGCGCTCCCTACGATCCACGAGGGATAATAGAAGAGGGTCGACTCCGCGATGTGCAATGCAGGTCCTCCCCCTTGAAGCGCCTCATTCTTGAGCGAGGCACTTCGGAACAAGGTAAGTATGAAGAAGAAAAGAAAAAAAAGAAACCGAAAAGATTGGGAGAGTGGCCGGGCTTATATAGAAATCCCAACGACGGTGTGGGGCGGCAGAATCAGCCAGGATCAGCCGGGTGGTTGCCCCACCAAAGCAAACAGTGACTACAAAAGTGCCTTTGAGGTGCCTTTGGCGCCTGCTTGCGTTGTTGCCTGGCGCTTTCTGGTGAATTGAATGGAAGGTACCAGATGATAATGGACGATCACCTGTAGGTTAGTGAACAATGATAGGTAATAGGCAACAACAGGTGCAAATAACAGGGCAACGATGGGCGGCCTGATTCTGCCAGCCCCACCTCCACAATCAGCCCCTCCCCTCTGTAGAGTATTTAAGGCCGGCCTTCCCCTCCGCCTTTCTCTCTTTCTTCCTTTCTTCTCCAGCTCTCTTTGCCTTTTGGCTTAGATCAAGTGTAGTATCTGTTCTTTTCAGTTTAATCTCTGAAAGAGTCACATAGTGACTCGATCTTGATTATTCTTATTTTTGTACCTAGGGAGCTTATCCTCTGTGCTTGCGCATGATAGTTCCCACCGTGTCCCTGGTATTACACTGCCTCCAGGAGACGCGAACCTACTATTTTTCATTGCTATCTCCAGCTTGTTCTGGGGATTCAAAGAAGATTCTGTTAATTTTGCTTGCTGTACCTGTTTAGTCCTGCATGATATTGTTATCCACGTGCTGATAGAATGACTCCGGCTCCATGTCAATGTATGAAACCTTACATCGTTTACCCAAGCTGCCTTTTGGAAAGCCCATGGGAAAATTGCTGCCACGGGGAAATTGACTTGTTATGTACCTAAGCTATAAGTTACGTGTGCCATATGATACTGAAAATGCATATCATAACGAAGTATTTCAAACCCAAGTCAAATACGCATATCACAAGTCCGACGATATACGTGTAGCAGAATTATGACTCTATATCAAACTTTTCTTTATTATAATGCTCGATTTGGTGATTGCAGTCCAACTTGAAGATTATTACCACGTCCAGCTTCAACCAAAGTAACCAAACAGCCATCGTGCTTGCCTGCCAGCCTACCCGGAGCTTGGGCCTAAGCGACAAACACTAAGCCCCATCAGAGCTTGTAAGTGCTTAGCGCGAAATGTAAGCATGTGGCCCGTGTGCCTGATTAAGACATGACCTCACGTAGCAGTCCAAGGCTTCCAGTTTCCAACCCACAGCCGCAGGCTAACCTTTGCCGTGAACTCGACATGGTACGTAACCTTACGATCGCATTGCAATCTTCGGGTTTCTGCCTCGAGTAAACGAAGTACTTCGCAACTCATACGGACACTTCGATAGTATTAACTTAATCACTAAGTTTACTGCCTTCGTTTCGTCCGTCGTCTGTCATTTTACTTCCCCCTTCCCCCTCCCCCGCCTCCGCCGTTTTGTTGCACTGTACGTCCCAGCGTCCTCCGGGCGACTGCACCGTGATTCACCTGCGCATTCGTCGCTCTCCGAAGTCCCTTAGACGAAGCTTTGTACTGTCTGTTTCCCCGGTGCCAGCGTGTCAGGATGTGGAACGACGAAGAGGATAACAACCCTTACGGTACAAGCTATGACCGACGGGATTCTTTGACTTCTTCCTCTGCGAACCCGACTTCCCCAGGTTCTCATGACTGTAAGTCTTGTCTAAGCTTTTTTCTTCTTCGAGGCAAAAATAATGTGGGAAAACATAGCGCTGGATGACTCTCCTGATGAGGCTGATCCCGACTGGGACTTTATAGACCACGGCGACCGCTTCGAGACTCCCAACACCCCGTCTTCTACCAGCGAAGATGCACCCCCGATTCCGACTTACGGCAACCAACCCACCGGGGTTGAAAGTGACGAGGAATATGGAACTCAGTCTCAGACCCAGGTCGCACCCCGCCGTAAACCGGGTGGCTATGATAGTCGCATCGAGCAGATCCTCTACGAGAACCCTGAGCTTCCTATTCTAATCACCGACGCTGGAAAGAGCATGGAGGGCGGTAGTAAATACATCGTCTACACGATTAGAACTGGGGTTAGTTTTTAAATAGGCAACTTTGACATTTCGGTCGCTTACGTTCATACTTAGGATCTCGAAGTCCGTCGTCGGTATTCCGAGTTTGCCCTGCTTCGAGAGGCCCTGACCAGACTTCACCCTACTCTAATCATTCCCCCGATTCCCGAGAAGCATACGATGGCAGATTACGCCGCAAATCCGACCAATGCAAAGCAAGATCAGCAGATCATAGACTTGCGAAAGCGCATGTTGGCAGTCTTCCTGAACCGCTGTCGACGGATGGAACAGGTCCTAAACGATGGTGTCCTTTGGCGATTCCTTGACCCTAACGTTAGCTGGGTACGTATGCGACAATCCCTCAGAGGATGGGTCAGTTGGCTAACTTGAAACCTTAGAATGAGGTTATGCATTCGCACCCTATTTCATCTATCCCCAAGTCTATCATGAAGGCACCGCCGCTAGATGCCGCCAACCCCACGCCAGCACACTCGTATCTGCCCGTACCGGCCACTTCGGCTAAGCTGAAGACCCCCATTAACCAACCGCCGGGTCCCGTATTCGATAGCTCCAGCACAGTAGCTTCCCAGCTCCTTCGTCGATTTCCTCCCGAGACACACGACCTGGACGAGCAGGAATTGGACCCGTACTTTATCACCTTTGAGGCATCAATTAAGGAGTTGGAGCAGGCGCTTATGGGTCCAATGGAGAAGGTCAATCGGCGAACCCTTAATCACCTAAGTTCTCTATCCACGGACCTTTCGGATCTGGGCGCTAAGTTCAACGCCTTTGCACTGTCCGAGCCGTCACCCTCTCTTGCCGCAGCTATTGAGCGAGTGGGCCAAGCCGCAGACTCGTCATATATTGCGACGGAGGAGTTGTCCAGCTCGCTTGGAGCTAGCTTTGCTGAGCCCATGAGAGAAAGTGCACAATTTGCTGGTGTGGTTCGTAATGTGCTACGCTACAGAATACAAAAGCGGGTACAGCAGGAGATGGCTAATGACGAGCTCATCAAGAAGAAGGCCCTTCTTGAGCAGTTGGAAACTAGCGAGGCCGAGGCGAAACGGATCGACCAGTATCTGAGCAGTAGTCAGCAGATCGGAGGTAGCCACCAGGTTCATCCGCCTCGAAGATCATCCAGTATGAAGGAGACCTCGACGCAGCATTATAAGGAGGGCAGCGGAGAGGATACAGCTTCTATCGACTCGGACTTCCCGCATAACCACGGAGACGTTTCATCGGCCCCTTCAGCACGAGTCGGTGCTCCGGAGCGCGCAGGCCCCAGTGCGAACCATAAGAAGGTTCCTAGTGGCAACTCCATCACGAACAAGATCTTCGGGCCGATACGTCATGCGATTCAAGGTGTTGCTGATGTCGACCCGGAGAGAACTCGTCGTGATGCCATCGGAAAGACACGAGAAAGCATTGAGCAGCTTGAGCAGGCTCAGGTAGCGGCGGCTCAGGATGTGAAAGATGCTAGCGCAAGCATCCTCCAAGATCTGAAGCGATTCCAGCACGAGAAGGAGGATGATCTTAGGCGTTACATGGTAAGTCTACTTTGTTGCTCACATCCTTAAGTTCCGTTTTCCAGCTAACGATTTTCATAAGCTCGCGTATGCCAAGAGCCAGATTGAGTGGGCTCGTAAGAACAGGGAGACTTGGGAAGAGGCAAAAGCCGAAATCGAGAAGATCGACGAAACGTAGGATGGTCGCGATGTCTTGGAGGAGGACTTTTTCATTGTTTAATATTACCAATGGCGTGTCTCGGTCGGACTGGATAGTCAGTAAGGCGAACAAGTCCGAGAAGGCTGCGAGGGGGCAGAGCAGGGCTGGCTGGCCTCTCAGGAGTCAAGGAGTCGGGCGACTCGGTACCTCCTGTTCATAGTGCGGCCTGCATAATCCACTAATATAATGGATTCGTTGAGAGGAACTACAAGGCCTTGGTCTGAATTGTGCTCAATGGATATCCCAAACTCCCAGCTCAGCTATCGCCTATACTAAAGAAAATGCATACACTAACTAACACGTTCCAGAGATAGGTCAAACCACCGATCTATTGCATACATACAGTCACGTTCTCCTTCGACTTGGTCAGCATCAGGATCCCGACAATAACACCGTAAAGGCCAAGAACTTCTGCGAAGATCAAGATCAAGACCATGCCGATATAAAGGCGCGGCTGCTGGCTGCTAGCCCTCACTAATTTACTTTCCGTCAGTCTCATCTAGGAGAGGGGGAGAGGAGTGGAAGGGAGATTTATACCTCCTGCATCCCCCACAATCCCGATAGCGAAGCCAGCCGCAAGGCCGCTCAACCCAACCGAGATACCAGCGCCAAGCTGCAGGAAGCCCTGGTGCAACGGCATCTTCTCGACCAGGTCGCCGGAGATGATGACGCTGGCCACGAGGCCATAGATGGACAGGATCTGAGCCATAATCGCGCAGAGCCTAGACACGTGTTGCGCAAGAAGCAACGTCAGCTTTTATTTTTCTTATCTCTTTCTCTAGCTGTTTCCCCTTACGTTGGCTGTTTATTGCATTGGGGAAGGAAGGAAGAGGAGAGGAGGCGTGGGCGTACGTGTTCTGCATGAGCCGGTCCGGCCGTAGGATGCCGGACGAGAAGATGGCCCCGGACGACTTGGCCGTCCCGTAGGAGGCGCCGAGGACGGTGAAGACGATGGAGGCCGCGCAACCCATAGCGCCGAAGAAGGACTGGAACAGGTGAGAGTGTGTTAGTTACGTAGTTGGCACCACTTTCCAAGAGGACTTGTTCGCGACGTACGGCGTACACGGGGCTGCATAGGTACGCAAGGGTTTCTCGGTTAGCCTCTCGCGTGTGTTCGGCTTCAAGGGAGACAGGTGACGCACCAGCGCGCCTCGTTGATGAATGCGGCGTTTATATCGGACATGATTGCTTGCTGGGACATGAGGGAGAGACGACAACACAATTTGCGATGCGATTTTGATTTTGATAATACAGTTGATTCTGCTCAATATCTTCAGCTACGGATGGGTGATAATCGTATATACAACAATCAAAGGATTAGGCAGACGCATTTTCCCTCTCCTCAGCCAAGCTTACACAACACAGAACACAGGGCACAGCATCGGGCTCTCGACCACCAAGCCCGCATTCAGCTTTCCTGCATGGCTCGACGCCCGGTGACACGCGGGAATCTCCTGCTGAAGACGAGTGGCTTTCGTACCTAGTAGGCAGCAGAATACGGTGCTTACTGATTGGCGGGTTACCATGCAAGTCTGACCGAAGTCGTGATACCCAAGTACCTAACCTACATTAGGTACCTTATGTACATGGTAAGGACAAGATGACCGGAATCGCTTCATCGTTAAACCGAATGTCACCAAATCTCGCTACTATGTACTCACCTGCTGCTAGACTAAGACTAAGACAGAAAGGGTCCCGTCACGCGCGTGACACCTATCGTGGCTGGGATAAGTGATAGGGAGGCTTCGTTGACGTAAGACTTCTCTGAATTATGTGGCACGAGCTAAACGAGTCCGCTAGCTTAGGTACCGACGCTTTAGGTAGAGGCTAGACGTTATTCCGCATAGCGTCGGGAAATAAAGTGCGAGTCTGGGATTGCCCTCTACCTGTCTTCTCGATCGTCTTCCTGGTACGGAATAGTCGGAATGAGACATATAACGAGCCCTGCCAGCTTGCGCGTTCTTAACAGAGCCTCATCAAATGACTAATGACGCGTGGTGTCTCGTTTCGAATCCTTTAAGCAGGAGCTGGCCGGCCGCTCTCCATTCCCAGTCTAGGCCAAGAAAATGGCCCCCAAATGTCCCTTGTGTCCCTTGTGTCCCTTGTACCGCCAACGAAGCTCAAGCACGACGAGCTATTTTCAGACGGTTGGCCCCTTTCAAAATTGGACGGATCTGGACAACCCGGGCTCAGATGTGCTTGGTTGAAACTCTCAAGTTGGACCCTGGTCACGACATGATACAGCCAACCGTATCAAAGTCTTGTTCATCAATCGTAAAGGAGACGCTGGCTCTGTTTGCATCGAATTATGCTAGCTAGGCCTGGCCTACGTTTCTCAAGCGTTACCCGAGAGTCCATTCGGGGACTCGCTTCCAACTGCAGAGAGCCCTTCTCGGGATCGCAGGCCCCCTGACGGCTATCCAAGTAACAGTCTGGAGACGACGTTGCTGGACGCGCGTCAACTTATGCCAAGACCGCTCCCCATTGCGCTGCTTCCCCACCGCGCCCTGTCCCCCCTGTCTCTTTTCGTTGCTTCAAGTGCCAAGTTGGGGCCCGATAATCCTAGCTGACATCGAAAAGACGGTGCGCATGGCATCTGAAGACCCTGAAGCGCTTGGCGACGCCCGCGTGGGCTCAGATATCTTTCACCTGTCACTTGTCGGTCGACCCAAATTTTCCCCGTCTTTCCTATTCACGCCGCGAGCAACCCGGGCTTGCTCATTTTTCTGTCCTCTTCTCTTTGTAGTAATAATAATTCTATTCGCCACACCCCTCGGAAGAAAAGGCATTATTCCCATTTTTTAGACCGTTTTAACTCGCGTTAGATTCCCTTCTTAGCCCCGGCCGGCCGCGCACCACTGACGAATCTTGTTCCACTGGACTGGGCATCTTCAACATAGCCTCCCTTCCTGAGACGGCGCTGCCATAAGAACTAGGGGCAACCCAAAATTCTCACTTTACTAGACACTCGGTCTGATGTTAGGGTTATAGCATATCGTGCTGGTATCATCTGCTTTGGACAGGTGGGAAGAGAAGATTAAAGAAAAGGTTCCATCCGGACGGTTATAGATAAGGGACGGCACATACTGATACGGCAACTCACTTCTCAATATGAAATCGACGACGACCGTACTTGCTCTTGTAGCAGGTTTATTAGCCGCGCCGGCACATGCGCGTAATTTGCCGACCAGTGCAGGCCAACCAAAGGTCGTAAGCCTAGCTACGCAACGCAAGACTATATCAAACCCGGTAAGACGGGATCGTATACGGCGGAGGGATACGAGTAGGGTGGATTTAGATAACGAAGTAAGTCTAGGATCTCTGGCGATCGGTAATAGGATATACCTTACTGACTTATGGACAGGAAACTCTATACTTTGTGAACGCCACACTAGGAACGCCGGCGCAGTCCGTAAGACTGCACCTGGACACAGGCAGTAGCGATCTCTGGGTGAACACGGGCGATTCGACGCTCTGTTCTCAGGCATCCAAGCCATGTTCATTCGCTGGGACGTATACAGCTAACTCCTCTTCTACTTACGAATATGTCGGGAGTTGGTTCAACATATCTTACGTCGATGGCTCAGGGGCTACTGGGGACTACGTCACCGATACGATCACAATCGGCAACTCGACATTAGATGGATTCCAGTTCGGTGTCGGCTACACGAGCACCTCGGAGCAGGGTATACTCGGAATAGGATACTCGACCAACGAAGTGCAGGTTGGAAGAGCGGGACTGGATGCGTACGAGAATCTGCCGATGAAGATGGTTTCGTCCGGGGAGATAGCGAGGAACGCATATAGCTTGTGGCTGAACGACCTTGATGCAAACACGGGCAGCATTCTATTCGGAGGAGTCGACACGGCGCAGTACACCGGAAGTCTCCAGACGCTTCCGATCCAGTCCAACGACGGCGTCTTCTCCGAGTTCCTGATCACGTTGACCTCCCTATCGCTAGCGAACACCACGATCGCCGACGACCAAGCCCTCGCGGTATTGCTTGACTCAGGCTCATCGCTCACTTATCTCCCCGATAGCATGGTCGAGGGCATATACGACGAGGTCGACGCGCAGTACGACTCGAGCGAAGGCGCAGCATACGTGCCGTGCTCGCTCGCGTCCCAGACGCCGACGCTGGACTTTAACTTCTCCGGCGTCAAGATCTCGGTGGAGATGAACGAGCTGGTGCTAGACCTAGTAACGGCGGGCGGCCAGCGCCCGACTTTCTCGAACGGCGTGACGGCGTGCCTGTTCGGCATCTCGCCGGCCGGGTCCGGCACCAACGTGCTGGGCGACACGTTCCTGCGATCGGCGTACGTCGTCTTCGACCTCGACAACAACGAGATCTCGCTCGCGCAGACCAACTTCAACGCCACGAAGACGGACGTCCAGGCGATCCCCAGCGGCACGGGCATCCCCGATGCCACCGCCGTCTCCAACGCTGTCGCGGCCACCGAGGGCGTCGTCACCGGCAGCGGCAACGGAAACGCCGCTGTCGGCGACAGCACCGCTGCCAGCAGCGCTGCCGTTACGGACGTGTTGCCCGTCCCGGCCCTGCTATCGGTGTTGCTGGCGTCCGGGATCGCCGCGTTGATCGTGATTGTATGATTTTGGGTGAATAAGATTATACGTTGCCGATCTATGCACGTACATACTTACTGTTCCAGTTTTGATGTCTTGGGATACATCTACATTCGATATTTGAAAAGCATTGCATGGCGTTGAATGGTTAGGGTTATCTATTGAGGGGAGCATTTAACAGCCACATTGCGAATTTCGGCAAGCAAGCAAGCCCGTTTGATTTTTTTGGTCTATTGCATCGAGCACTGGTCTAGATGACCGAGCTAGCGATTGGGGGAAATTGTATGATACCCGCGATGAGCTTAAAGGGGCCTTGCGTGTATGATGAATCATAACATGATAAAAACTTAGCAGCAATGCTAGGTATGACAGGATAAATTTTGATTAATGATATTGAACATACCGAGACGCGCCATTGAGAGCCCGTAAATAACATGGAATTTGTCATCGTCGTTCAACTGCCATGGCCCGAGTTCCAGTCAGCGGCGGGATCTTGGCTTTTCAATATCTTCTAACCGCCCGACATGCTGATTCTTGCTAACCCTTCCTTCCGCTTCGGCCAGGTGTAGGTCATCCCAGCACTCAGATCACTGGAAAGTTCAAAGGGGGGCCTACCAAAAGATGCATACGATACTAGGTAAGCTCATAGGAAACTAACCATGAACTAGCCCAAGTATTTCCACTATCAGAAGACTTACCCTCCGGTCAAATACCTGGACCTTTGGCCTCTTACCTCTCAGCCATTCATTTACGCCACGAGCTCGTTTTCAATTTACTTAACAGCCAGCTCAATCGAGGCGTTCTATGTTCTCGTGGGCCCTTTTCCCGGTGACTGGCGATAAGGACTTGATATCTATGGACATATCTACACATCGCCTATGACACTCTAGGTTGAACCCTGGGCTCTCTCCAAAGAGCCTGCTGTCGCAGGCTCCCACCTTGATCCGGGGGGTGGGTTATTTTGTTCAGCAGCTAAAGGAGCAAGCGGGAACGGACGAAAAATTTGGAGATATATTCAACCTTTACGATAGGACCGTCGCTTTGACTCTCTACATCACTCGGATCTCTTTGTATGCAGATTCCGAGGCACGCTACCATGGATTATTACTATCGTAACCGATTCTAGAAATCTCCATTGCGAGGAGCAGCCCAACACCGATACTCAAAGCACTAAGGGCATTGATCCGCCATGTCAGAGGTCCCACCGTTTTGTCTAAACTCGAGCGTTGGACGCTCTCACTTACTCCATCTGTAGTTATTAGGCCTTGTATGAGATCGCCAAGTCTCCCGAAGCTTTGCGACAGATTCGAGCCGAGCGTGACGAAGTCTTCGGCTCAGACGTGAAGCCCGTAGCGCAGGTCCTTTCCTCGGAACCCCACAAGCTCAATAGTCTGCGGTATACGACAGCAGCTATGAAGGAGTCCCTCCGCCTTCACCCGTTAGGGTTGACGCACCGTCGCGGGAGTCGTATGCGACAGTACCACCTACCCACTGACGACTCCGTCATCTGGACGAGCCCGACCTCCATACACCTACGCTCCGACTTATGGCCGCGGGTGATGGGGTTTCTACCCGAACGGTTCCTTGTTCCCGAAGGCCATCCGCTACACCCAGTCAAGAACGCGTGGCGGCCTTTTGAGCTTGGTAATACGAGGTGCATAGGCGAGGAACTAGCCATGATCGAAGTGAAACTCGCACTGGCACTAACCATGCGCGAGCTGGATCTCCAGTTTGATTGGGAGGGCTGGAACAAGTTATAGTACGTGGTTTTATAATCTGCGGTTTTATCCCCTTTTGTTTATATCGCTGACGTACAGTAGGGGACGCGAGGGATCACCAGACACTGTGGATGGAGAACATACCTAATCTATCATGTTGGTAACGGCATCGGCTACGTCAAAGACAAACTACCTGCTCATATCAGGCTTAGGTGGGAAAATCGTGGAATTGAGTTTAGGTACGAACCTAATCAGCCTCCGGAAACAATAGGCCCCGGGTGGCGTTTAGCAACCGGCGCCGGTGTTTTCGCAATTGCCCTCCGGTTCCCCATCCGGCACTCCGAGGCTCACCTTTATAGGGTTTTCAGTACAATGCCATATCGTAAAGTCAATGCAATTTGATTTACTTGCGATAATGCGGAACCGTTTCTACTTTTACGACACCGTCACTGCGAAATTATATATAAAGATAAACCAAAATTAGAGGATGATCAGACCAGTTGCCGCCAAATGACCTACGATGGAGAAAATGGCTAACCCGTACGACGCCGACTGGAAGGATTGGTAGTTGGCTAGAACATCAATCATCAGCCCTACCTGCGTGGCTATCAAAACAATAGCGATATAAACGGTTGTCGAGGCTAGCCACGCGAATATTGTCGTGGAAGAGGTCTCCATATTGCTGCCAGTAGCAATAGGTGACTATACAAGATGGCGCCTTACGAAAGGCGGTACAGAGGTAGGTATGTTAAACCTAGGTATGTTAAGCCGGCCTGGTTGGAGCTTACTGCAGAGAAATTACGTATCGACTTTAGCGTAAATATACTCCGTGTCGAGTTCCCCGATAAAAATTCTCTCCAAGTCGCCCATTTAACCTGATAAGGGAGTTGGTATTTTCTCTTTAGCAATTAGGAAATTCGCTCTTGTGACAGAGGAGCCTGGTGTACGAGATAAGAAAGCTAAGCGTATACTGCTGAAATTTTCGATGAGCGTACTTCTGGATGTGGCCTCTTGGATATAGATTATAAGAACAGTCGCAACGAGGCTTTACAAGCGAGCTAGCTGCCTAAGAAATGGGGCTCGATCGGAAATGGTGGGAGAGGTTTGGGAAATAATTCGACTTGGTATTTATACAAGATAAAAATTTATCTGTTCCGTGATGACGACGTCCTCCCCGAGCAGCAATCAATAGTGTAGCGGATGGAGCGGCTCACCACTTCCATATACCACAGTCTCGGACAACATCGCCAGGCAACTTCCGAAGCCCGTCGTGTCGAGACATGTACCTGCAAGAGCCTCGCATCAAGGTGGTATAATATCGTGGAAGGGTCTGTTTGGCCGTCGTCCATACCAATATACGAGGTCTTTACGAACATCAGCCCTAAATTCATCGCTCCAGATCTCAGCAATCTCCCTTGCAACCTCGTCGCTCACATTGGTCTATCCGGCGCTATCAGCCTCGCTCTCGTGGTTTGCCAACGTGGTAATATCAAAGCGATGACCTGCCCATACACCTCTGGGAGGACCGGCGGTGTTGTTGATACGGACGTCCCACGGGGTGCTCGACCAGCAGGTGCGCGCCATCACAACCTCCCCAAAGCCTAAAAGGGTAATATCGGGGCCACGCACGTATTCTGGCCTTATGGTGACGACTTCCGAGCGGACAAATTCCTTCGTAGTCAAGTTCCGAAGAATCCACGGCTGATCCCGAGGGTAATAAGTTGATTCGGTGCGGACTATCTCCCACAATCTTGCCTTACTAAATGCTGGATCTTTGGTTTTGCACCTTGCCACGCAGCGATTGTATATCCGCCGTCCTTTCCCCTCGAGAAAGACGTTGTCTTGCGTTTCGGAGACGCTGGCTTCGGCGAGATGGGATAATGTGAATGGCTGGCCGCAATACACGATCTCCACACCATCGTCTTTGCGGTGCAGGTTGGTCCTCGGTGGGCGCAGCTCGTCTATATACTCGGCTGAGAAGAGGCCGGGGAGGGGGTAGTTATCCGGTTTAATATCCCCCCCAACGCAGACAATACTCTGTCCCGCCCAAGCTCCTAGCAACGATGCGTAGTAATTATGCACGTGAGACAGCGCTAGTGTCCAGAGATATTGGTTTGCAAGGCCGAAGCAGATAGTGTCCTCGATGAACTCGACGTGGTCAAAGATGAGCACGTGGATTTCAATAGGAAGGCCAACAAAGGCGAGAGCATCATCACTATCTCGAGACCTTCTCCGCCATGGCCTTACTTGCTGGCCTTCCCACCAAAAAGTAGATCTCTTAGTGTGCCTTTGGTTGACGTGGTCGTCAGCGCGCAAGGTGCGATGAAGTGAAAGATTTCTTCCCCCATCTTTACCTAGCTCAGTCGCGTGACCTCCAAAGACGATGAGTAGCATCGGTAAACCGGTATTGTAGATTGAAGATTGGCGATGTACGAGGTGTCTGAGAAAGAATTGGAGGAGTTATTTGTTTATTTGTTATTTTGGATGCCCCTCATGGCAGCGAAGGTCCCAAATGACCCCCCCCCCCGGTGTATCGTATGTCGCACCTTAGTAGAAAGCACAATCAACTGTAGAGGTATTTCGGACCTTTTCATGTATAGATCTTATTTCAGCAGTGTTATCATATAATAATATTTTATTTTAGATATTCTGGATAATCTAATATTCTGAATACACGTTTATTATTGAGATATCAGAGTTACCGTTTCTGATGAGAATGTTACGATCGAATAGACATCGTACCTAAGTGAGCAGCAAAGAAGTCTCCGTTCGAGGCGTCGAAACCGAAGTTGCAAAGTTGAGGTATGGGAAATCGTCGTTGTTTCGGATAATGCCGTCGTCGAGTTGGTGGCAGTCTGGGTAGAACCACCCTCTGAAGAAATGAGGCACGAGCCATCTCGCTTTTGATTCGGAGCGCTCCCGCCCTGACAGCTGCTGGCAACCCAGTCCCGTCAGGTGATACGGCGAGGACTCAAGCCACACGCAGCTTGCTCCGTGCTTTGGATTGTAGGGCAGTCTCCATGAAGTGCGACACCCATACACCCTTTTCGGATGTAACGTTAGTCTGAATGGTTGGGGAATAATAGTGGGACAGATGGTTGATGAAGCCTGCAAAGACCCAGCGACGACGGGACACCGCATACACCACACTGATCGCTACCTAATCAAGTAGGTACCTTAGGTAGGTATCAGGTATCGGATGAACCAGGCAAACCGGGGCAAGAAGTGTTTGTTCCCCAGCCCCCCGATCAAACGCTACGAAGAGAGTAGAGACTATAGGGTGTAGGGTATTGTCACCAGGATGGCGTGTAGCTCGGCCACCACAACTACGACATCGATTTATTAGCCGAAGAGGGCGTCCAGCTTGGCCGCGCCCGGAACCTGATGGGTATGCCATTTGGTGATTTTAAGGGGTGTCCTGAGGGTTAAGTTGGTCCCCCCCGTTGCTCGTCAATCTTGGACGGTTTGGTGGCTGGATGGTCACAGTGGATATATAGTAGTAATTGTGTGACAAGAGATTGAAAATAAACAACGACTACGTCACTTCTCAGGTTACCTACCTACCTACCTACCTCCTAGTATACAAACGGGACGGGGCCGAAGGCGTTTGTTCGTTTCCCCGTCTATAAACTCGAATCTCCCCCCCAAATGCCACGGATAGCAATTCTTGTCCCAAACTACCTCTTTCCTAGAAATATCACCTTTGCAATACCTACCTATTATATTGCGAGAGTGAAGTCTACATTAGTCATTACTCAGAGCCATGGAGGTCGATCCCGCTGAGCGAGTCAGACGCGGCATACCCTCCTACGCCGAGGAAGACGACGTCCGCAAACCCCACGACGGGTGGTTCGAGCAGAGCTTCGACGAGAACGGCAGCTTGGTAATCACCCACCGCATCCCGACCAAGCTGCCGTCGGATATTCCCCCGAGCCTGTGGAAAGGGATCGCGCAGGACGTTCATAGTCAATACTTGCTCCGGGTCCGCCGAGCAGAGACCAACAGCCGGGTCGCTTATCTTCGCCGGCTTCACCACCACGACGGCCCAGTAAACGAGTTACCCTACTGCTACATGGAGGACATAGACAACTTGGAGGACGACGATAGCGACGACCAGGAAAAGTATCGTACCTACCGCGTCATGCCCAAGAAAGAGGGGGAAGCCGAGGCTGAGGTGTACGAGTCCGAAGAGCGGGATCCGCGAAAGATAGAGACGCGCGAGCTTATCCGCATGGACACCAGACTCGGGCTTGACGCCAAGACCGTCCTCCTACTCGTGACGCAGATCCCGGAAGGGTGCTGGACCGACTACGACACGATCCGGCGACATATATACAAGCACTGGAAGACCCGGCGCGGGCTACATAAACTAGCCCAGAAGTTCGATCGCATTCCCCGGGCCCTGGCCAACAACCGGCTCGGCAACGATCGGGTGCCGTGCCACCGCGTCGTCGGATACAGGCAGTTGTATCCCATGATATGCGTCGCTGGTCACGTTCACGACCAGGACTTGCTACGCGCGGAGGGCGTGAGGTTTGGCGCCGATGACGTTCCTCTCGGCGAGCCGTGGGATGGTTTCACGGGATGCCCAAGGGTCAGCTTGGACTGTACTACCACTGGTTGATTGCGGCATCGAGGATAGAAGGGCCCGTTTAGGGCACGGTCAGAGTGTGCTTACGTGGTTGAAAGATTGCCAGGGGTTAGGTCTGCTATGTGTGCTTGGCTGTTCATTTGTGATTTGTGGCTTCAAAAAAGATAAAGATAAAAGAGATCTATTGATCTATGTAAATGTAACTTATTACGTCAAGAATTCAGTTAGGCTTTGCCTACATACATACGTCTATGACTTGATACATACGAAGGATTGCTATACTCTTGTGCATACGCCACCATAAGACTATGCCGACGGGATAGGTCGGGTTCGTTCTCCATCACCGCAGAGATAATAGCCATTCCTGTAGTCACGATACGAGGAACGCAAGGACTCAATCGTTGTAGATCTCAGGCCAATTTTAATAATTATGGATGACAACCCTCCGGACCCACAACGCGTCAAAGCAAAAGCAGTCGGGCGCACGCCCAAGGAACACACAACCTTGGAGCGTGTTCTCGTCCGCATGTTCTCGTACGCCGCGGCATCGGAGAGCAGCGCCAGCATTAGAAAGCGGAGGAGGACGAGGAAGAGTGATGAATTACTTTCGGGCTTTTCATTAGCCACGCCGGCAAACGTGGGCAGCAAGCCGTGGTGGGATCGGAGTCCGCCAGCACATCGTTTCCCGGGTAGTGAGCGACGAGGCCGCAAGACTTACGTAGGAGCGGTTGGTGGGAACCCCCGAGGTACAATAGCAACGAAGGGCGACGCTAAAACCACAGTTGGCTTCTTAAATATACTGTATTTTGTCGGTATGGCGGATTTTGGTCAAATGGTCCGTCGTATCGTACGACGGCGTTTAGGATGCGCCACCCCCGCGAGATCAAAGGTAAGGGAGGATAACGCCAAGATCATACTGCTGGCCTGGCGACGCAAACTCCGCCGGGACGGGCCCGGGGACGGCTGGATCAATTATGCAACGATGGTAAGCTGAGTGCGTTTGGGTTCGACGCCGAGTTTTCCTGTTACATACTAATCAACTCCGACTCTGACGTTGAAAAGTGTGGAGGTTTAGGTTTGGAGTTGGAATAATAAGTTGATTTGTAACAAAAATTACCTAGGTGGGCAGGTGATGTTACGAAATTTACCTCAATCTGGCTGCAACTCATCGGCTATCTGCTCCTTGATGACGTGTACTTGGTAGGAGACATGAAAATAAGAGAATAGTGCGAACATGGTAGCAGGTACTACGTGTGTGCCAGTCTTCTAGCCCCGACCTTCGTACCTGGGCTAGAGTAAGGGTAAGTCAAGAGTCAAGAAGCGCACATTGAGAAGTCTCCGTGAGGGACGATGATGTGATGCATGCTTTGGTAATAGTCCTTCCAAGCATCAAGAAGAAAAAAAGAATGGCCATCTAGATAATCGAACTCTAAAGTCTAGAAATACTTGTAACTCCACTACCTATGTGAAGACATACTGTTCGCGTCTAGGTTGAGGGGTTTAGAGAATGGACATATCTTAGGTAGGTACCTAGATAGACTTGAATGATACGCACGAGTTTGTGTTTGAGGTTGATTCGTGTAATGCCCGGTATTCGAGTCACTGGGCTCGACGTTTCCGACTACTACTCACAGCACACGGAGCAATACGTGGAAAGATCCTATTCATCAACAAATCCATCTACTCGAAACGCTTCGTGTTGACGAAACAACGCTACCGGGTATAAGCCTTCTGGTACCAAGCCACTGATTCTTCGTTTACAGGACCTTACCAACGTGGAAAGGATGGCGAGGGAAACTACCCTCGCCCATATTCCCCCTACATCCTCTTCCCTAGACCAACTATCCTATCTCACCCTACGCTCCTTACCCACTCATCCTTACCCACTGATCCACTCGAGCCCAGCTTCCCACGACCCTCCCTTAGCACTGCTTCGCAGCCGGCACCAAAGGATCCTTCCCGCGCGCCAGCAGGTACGCGTGACAATCCCACCCGCGCCTCTCGTCGCCGAGCGCGCGCATGTACGCGTCAACCCAGCACAGCGGGCACACCACGTACGCGGCGTTACCGAAGCCGAGCCACGGCCGGCCCTCGCGCCGCTCGTTGTTCTCGTGGCACGCGCACGGGCATGGTATCGTCGGGTACATCTCCTCTTCATCTTCATCTTCTTCTTCTGCTTCCTCCGCGACTTCCTCCTGCGCCTCTGCTGCCAGTTGCTTTCCCTTGCTAGTTGCGTCTTCGTCTTCTAGATCTGGGTCTGGAGCTGGGCCTGAGGCTGGGGTTTTTGGGTACCATGTCGGCGGTGGCATTTGGGAGCTGTAGAAGGGGGAGCTCTGGGAGTTCGTTGATGGTTTTGCTGAGGGAGGGAGCATGGTAGTGGTACTGTCGGTGATAGTACTACCTAGACAGGTGCCAACCAACTCCTCGATGCTCGCGTTGCTACGAAGCAGCTCGTCGATCTTCGCGGTGAGGTCACTAGCTGGGCCCTTGAAGTCGGACGAAGATGCGTTCGCGCTGTCTGTCTGGTCCGCCTGGTCCGCCTGGTCCTTCTGGTCCGTCATGCTGTCTTTTCTCTTCTCTCTTCTCGAACCTGCGGATCGTCTAGGTAGCTTACAAGTAGCAATGCAGAATAAAAATGGTGTATTCTCAGTGGTCGTATGCGCTTTTAGATATGAGGCGTGTATGCTCTATCGTGACACTATGCGATGCTTCTGGAACTTCGGGGTGAAGTATCCATCCAGACTAGAGGTCGTAATGTAATCCATGGGAATAGAGAAGGGATGGAAAGAGAGGAAGGTATAGCTAGTATATTATGTATAGTTCTTGACATACGAAAAGTGCTTGTTAGCGGTGGTGAACTCGACCCGTTCTGCTCCTTCCAAGTTCATTCACTACTGACTGAACGTCTGTTTATTTGACTCGACCGGGATCCGACGAATCAGCTAAAAGAAGCAGGTAGTCGAAAGTTGCCGTGAAACAAGCCAAACCAAAGAAATCTATAGGTTCGAGCCAAATAAAGGAAGAAAAAATAAAGCTTGACGGGATGCGAGATTCATGAGAGTCACGGGCAAGTGTTACCACACATGATAAGGAAAAGTGATAGGTAAGAAAGGCTCACGATGGTATCCGAAGCAGCCTCGTAAGCATGGCAAAAATTTGGCTTGCTCGAAGACGCTTCCGCCTCACGGGCCATGTTCGATGGCTAATCGACATCGACATGGAGGTAAGCGCCGTTTGCATGTAAAAGGGGGCCCTTTTTGGCCTATCCCATTTTGATACCTCAAGAGGTTGGGACGATGGTGAAAATCCTCATCCGGTTCGATCAGGAGGAACATAGGGCAACGTAAACAGTGTCTGCTGAAACAGTATGCGGTATACACTTCATATTTAAGAGAGCCTTGCTGGGCCGTCGTCCTTCTCGGTCTGGTTAGTCCCTCGCACTGCGTCGAGGTACTCCACACGGACGGCGGGTATATGCCAATGATTTATCTACAAGGCGGGCGATATATGCAGTGGCCGGGATGCGAGGCGGGAAGCCACATATGAGTCAACCTATTAATTTGCTCGTTTGCTCGTTTGCACGACGACTTGCTTTTTTTTGGCCCGCTGAAGATGTTGACCGGGATTGCTTCGTCATTTGGTGTGACAAAAGCAGCCGCCGAGGCGCTGACACAGATCAACAATGTAATCATCTCACGTGGGGCAAGCACACAATTACTGATAGTAGATACATCTCTTCAAATTATAGATTGTGTCGTAACCTCGTGTATTGCGTAACAGCACATAGTCAGTTCGTAGGCTAAGTAATCCCCCCTTCCCCCTTTCATTAGTACTCGAAATCATCATCCACAGATGGACCCTTATTCTTCGTGACCGCCTCTTGCTTCCTGTACATCTCCACCACCTGGCGACTGCTCGTCGCCTCATCAGGCTTCTTGTCGTCTCTGACCTTGATGAACCGCGGGAAGCGTAGACTGATTCCCTTGTCGCCCGACGGATCCGCGCCGTCTTTGATTCCAGCCTTGTATCTGGGACTTAGTGTTAAATCTGCCGTTTTCACCTCCCATACGTAGCGCGGCTCGAGCCAGACGTCTGGCTGATGCTGCCCACCTGAGGAGTGCGAGTAGAATGGCTTCGGACGGTCGATGACAATCTCGGAAAGCTGCTTGTGAAGCTCCTCAAGAACTTGTTCCGAGAATCCCGTTCCGATGTTGCAGACGGTCTCGTAGGAATCGGTAGCGGAATTGTAACAGGCAAGGAGGAAAGCACCATAAACTGAGGTACGTTTGCCTCTGCCGTAGTAAGCACCAAGGACTACAAGATCAAGCGAGTCGCCGATTCCTGAGAGGTAATCCTTCTTGATCTATGTCCTGATTAGTGATAAGTATTGTATGGGTTTGGTTGAGTTCTCACCTTGAGCCAATTGCGACTCCGTTTACTGGGTTCGTATCCACTTTCCGAACCGTCCAGCATCTTGACCATCAAGCCTTCGCACGAGGCCTTGACACTTTCGTCGAGGAACGTTTGGATCTCCTCAAGTTCTCGGCCATTCATATGAGTTGCAAAGGCAAATTCACCTTCTACCGGTTGGAAAGCCTCGTGTAGCAACTCACGACGCTCTCGGAGCGACTTCTCAACTACTGCTTCTCCATTTAAGAAAAGCAAGTCGAAAGCAAAAACACAGACCTTGACTTTCACGTCCTCTACTTTGACATCCTTCTTCTTCCTTGTCATCAGTTGCTGGAAAGGTAGAACTTTCTTCTCGACCACGTCCCAAGCGACGGTCTCACAGTCGAGCACGAAGCTCTTGGTGCCGTCCTTGATCCAAGTATGGAGCTTGGCAAGGATATCGGGGTATTTCTTGGACAAGTCCTCCGAATTCCTCGAAAAGATAGACGCAACACCCTTGGCAGCTTCCTTAGTGGCACCAGGTAGGGCATCGACATACTCTTCGGAATGATCCTTAGCGACGTAGTGGATCTGTGCTCTCTCGCCATCGTACTTGTACTCGCAAGTGAATGTCTGGTTTTCGAATCGATCCAAAACTTCCGTAATTGCTTTTGTAGGTTTCGCAAGCATAGGCTTGAGAGGAACACCCGGGCGGAGCTTACAAGTCTCCTTCAGCCTCATGATACCATTGTTGACCATAGCTGGAATGATGACATCCCAGCTAGGAAGTTCGCTGTAGACCGTTTTCAGCATAGCCTCCGCCTCCTCTATCTCCTTGGTACTAGCTACTGCTCCTTTTTGGTCTGCCTCATGGCAAATCATGGCATGTGCTATGGAGACGAGGACTGTTCTCTCGGCTAAGCCTAGTCGGAGCTTACCCTCAAGGAATCTGACTAGGAACTTGGCTTCACTGGGACCGCCTTTATCCTTGTGAATATCGACTTTGCCGCTCGAGTGAGAGTCAGCAGCTGAGAGCAGCTTTTTGATGCCATCGACCTTTCTGCCTTGCGCGCCATTTCCAGTCAGAGTCGCAATGTCCATCAGGCCCTTGTGCACGCCTCTGACAGTCAAGGGTTTGGGTTTGAACATGGTAGGCTGTGTTGACCTGCTCTTGATTGCAACAAGACCTAGATCGCCAATTTCCTTCTGGTCTGCCTTGATGACTTGCAAACTACGTCCGGTGGTCTCGCCTATGGCTTTCATGATCAAAGACTCGCCAATACCGAGCTCGATGCCGGCATAATCTGGGGCCAGCTTGTTTATCATCAACAAGACCGTCGGGAGGAAGTCATCAGGGGTCAGACGAAGAACTTGTCGAAGAAACAGAGAGCAGTGTTCCGTAATAATAAGTCGCTTCGTCGTGAGTTCAATGAGGGAGAAAGTAGTGCATAATGCAGCATAAGGAACCGGCGTGCCAGGTTTCCAATCCGGGTATGGATCCTTGGCTTTGCTCTGGAGCTTTGTCTGGATCTTCTGTCGGGCTTTGGCTGCTACCTCTGGCTGCTCCTCCTCCTCCTCCTCTTCATCCTCTATCTCTGCCTCGGATGCGGATTCTGAAGCTTCCTCTTTAACTTCATCATCTTCTTGTTTGGGTATTGGCGATTCCTTCTTTGCGGCGGCAGGCTTAGCAGACGGCTTCTTGGGTGTCGCCTTACTGCTACTGGGCTGCTTCTTAGGGTTGACCGACTCCTTATCAACCATGGCCTCGACCTCGACCTCGTCCTCGTCGTCTTCTATACGACGGCGGCTTCTTCTTTGTCGTTTTACAATAGGAGCCTCATCCCCACCGTCCTCTTCGAGCTCCTTTTCCTCAACCTTAACCTTTGTAGAAGATGGTTTCGCCTTGTCTTTCGGGGAAGCACTAGATCGAGCTCGCTTTTTCGTGTCTGGGCCTTCTTTCCCATTCACGCTGGACTTCGATTCTGGCGATGCATCTTGCTCAGGAGGGGTAGACTCGGGCTCCTCCTTCGGCTTATTAGGCGCCTTCGTGTTGAATGAAAGCTTTGACTGCTTCGGAGCAGGTTTGGGACCGTTGGGGTTGCCAAAGAACTTGCTAATATGATTGTTAACATGATAGCACAATGCACGACACAATGCACAGAACATCAGAAATGTGATCTGGAACATTCAATGCAAAAACAACCCACCCCAGGGTGGTCTGCGAAGACTTCACATACCCCAATGTAGCTTGCTTCGGCGGCGCCATCTTGGGGAGCCTGTTGGACGTGATCGTCGCAATTTGGAGGAAGACACGACGGGATGCCAGATTGGAAAAATTCATGAACAAGGAGAAATCGAGCTCGCAGAAATTATGCTGCGACTTCCCGTTCCCTCTAGGCTTCTATGATATTGCAGGATTATAGTGTGGTATCACACGGGTAGCTACTTAGGCAAAAGGCAGAAAAAGCTTCGGCCGCTATCAGCTTTCTTGACGTGACGTGACGCGACTTCCTAATTTGAACGCGTTAAGTGGGATGGTTGGACGCGAAAATCGCAGGCATCATACAGTGTCCTTGTCAGCTTGATAATCCCTGCACTGTACTCAGCTATAAACTTTATCGGGTTGATGGGTCATACTCCGCACCAAAGCTCACCTCAGACCCCGCCAACAATCCAAGAAATATTTCTAAGTCCTCAGATTTCAACTCACATATCGAACCCAATCAATTTGATTAAATATCTACTATATCATTAAATCAAGAAGAAATAGACAAAAATTCTAAGCCAAGTTGCATAGCGGTCCGATACGTGGTGCAACTGCCACTACTAGACTCTGTTCCGAACTTTGGTGCGGAGTATGAGCCCATCTACCTACATGTACCTAACCTAGGTATGTACATATGTTTGTATGTACCTAAGGTACCTACATAGTAGGTACATGTAATCACCTACATAGTAGGTACATGTAATCACCTACATGGCATGGCCTGAGATGACGGGAGCTTGCAGCCAATCGGAGAATCGACGCTATGTGCCGAACTTTGCTGTGGAGTCCAGTATGAGTCCATCTATACCTAGGTAAACACATGGAAGCCGACTAGTTCTATCCGGCTTCGCTCGTCGTTGTATGAGATGAGTGGATGACATTACTTGCCTTCCCGAGCTATGACTTAGGTAGTCGAGGCCTCTAGTACAGGAAATATGAAGGTCCCTCGTTCATTATGGCAGTTACATAAGCTCCAGCGTCCCAGGCATTGCCCGTCGGTCTGGAGCCGTAGCTACAGCACCAACGACTTCTCCTCTCTACGAGCCTCGATGCTCGCGCGCCCGGCGCAAATAAGCTGGGATGTGATGTCGCCAACCAACTCGTCGCTCCTGAACATCGCCCTCGCCGACTTCATCCCGGAATCCTGCCAAGCGCCGGCGTGGCGCGCGGGCGCGCGGGGCATAGACGCCGTCGGCCCGGACACCGGGCTGCCGCAGGGCCACCACCTGGTGTACTTCCCCCTGCAGAAGCGGGCGTCGGAGCTGTGCCACGACGGCACGGATCCCTTGCACAGCCCCGGCGGCGTGTTCGAGCGGCGCATGTGGGCGGGCGGGTCCGTCGAGTTCGCCAACGACGACGCCGCCTTCCGGCTGGACGCGCGGACCGTCGTGTGTCGGGAGCGCGTCGAGGATGTTACGGTCAAGGGCGCCGAAGGCCAGGAGAAGGTCTTCGTGACCGTGCTGAGGGAGTACATGACGAAGGAGGACTACGAGAGCACGTGTCTTAGGGACTTGCCTATGGCTAGGGGTATAAGGGAGCGCAGGGGCTTGGTCTTCATGCGCGGGGTGAGCAAGGAGCAGGCGCGTGAGAACCTCGCGATGTCGGCGAAGGGAAGAGGGAAGATCGTTAAGGGTATGTCATATATCATATACCACATTTCACTGTTCAACATTCAACGTCTTAATTCGTGGACCTTGTGACCCGTGGCTGAATTGATATCCCAGCACCCAACGCCCCCGACATATCCATCTCGCTCACGCCCACGCCAACTCTTCTCTTCCACTACAGCGCGTTAACGTTCAACGCCCACCTAATCCACCTGGATCCGGAGTTCTGTCGCGAGGTGGAAGGCCACCGCAACCTGCTATTCCACGGTCCGCTTTCCCTCACCCTGATGCTCTCTTTACTGCGGTCGCAGCTCAACCCCGACGAGAAGATCCACAAGATCGACTATCGGAATCTAGCTCCCCTTTATGTGAATGAACCCCTCCGCGTCTGCCTCAGGGAAATGGGACGCGAGGATGGGTCGGCGGATAAGGGCAACACTCGGAGGTGGGAGGTCTGGGTAGAGAATCAGGATGGGGGACTAAGCGTACGAGGCACCGCCATGAGTCTACGATCAGGTGAACAAGAAGTAAGGGGCGAGTAAGGCTGAAATGAAATATGCGAGCTAGATATGCGATGACGCAGACGACAGCAATAGCTGACTCAGGGCTTCCTGTTGGAGACACTAGCATGAAATACTTAGTGATCACGACTCCTACCCTCACGTTACGTTTGCAATGCGGAATCAAGTCACGGGGATTTTTCGTTGCCGAATTAATTGTCAAGTGTCTTTTATATCCCACAGCCAGTGAGGCCGATTCTATAGGTACACATGTAAGGAGTCTGTAAAAACAGGAGAAATCATAGAAGTTTATCGTGCCGGTTCATTTGCTCTCATTCATGCATTCCACCTTGAACCCCCGATCACTCCATCGCTTCAGATGCGGCTCGTATAAATACAAAATAACACAAAGAGCCCGAAAGTAGAGTGAAAATATAACCCCACTGACCAATTTCCATTTCGCCGCGTCGATGCATTAGTGTGAACCTCCATGTTCGTTCACTGGTCTGAGGTCGTCCATATGCTCATCCGTAAGGGCCACATACTCTGTATTTCTTGCTCGTAACTATGCAGAACTAGCCTGCTATAGACTTCATGAAAAAGTGTGAAAATCAACACAAATCACCAATGGCCAGATCATCCATCTTCGGATGAGAGCTCGACCTATTGGGAGATGCGATGGAAAAACAAAAACAACGAAGTCAATTAGCTAGAGGCTATTAGAGTGTTCCAACTCCGGAATGCCAACGTAACCGGCCTCAGTTGTTTCTGATAAGAATTGAAGTGCAGACTGTGCAACCGGGGTATCGAGAAATGACTGATTAGAATAGAAAAGGGATAAAGTCCTGTCTCCCGAACTTTCTATGTGATAGGAGACAAGAAAGGGCTAACCATAAGCTCGTCTGCGCTGGGTCGGAGATTGTAGTCCATCTCGAAGGTTTGGTTTAAGAACTTGACCGCCTCAGGACTGGCACTGTCTGGGATTGTCGGGGCGGCCTTGCCACCGCCAATCTTGAAGATGGCTTGAAGCTGGCTGCAGTCTGGGAAAGGATGCGTTCCCGTCATCATTTCGACGACCAGGCAGCCGAGAGACCAAATGTCGGCCTTGCGCGTGTACGAGGTCTGCTTAACAACTTCGGGGGCCATCCAGAACACCGAGCCTTGCAGGGATGGTCGGTGTTTGTTGTTGTTAGCACCACTTAGAATATTAGAGGCCTCGAGTTTCTTGCTGATTCCAAAATCAGAGATCTTGATTGTACCCTTGTTGTCGACAAGGATGTTGGCGCCTTTTATATCGCGGTGGATGATGTCTCGGTTATGAAGGTATGACAGTCCGCTAAGAATCTGTCGCACGAAACTGCGGACCAGGGGTTCGGGTAGAGCACCATACGAGTTGAGCATTGTCTGGACGGAACCACCAGGAACGTACTCAAGGAAAATGTTCAGGTGTTCAGTAGAGGAGCTGCAGCCGAGATATTGCACAATGTTGGCGTGTCGAAGATCCCGGAGCAGACCGATTTCTCGCTTAAGAGCCTCGATCATGCTCTTCTTTCGAGCATCGTTCGGGCTATTGGCACCTGGGGATGGTGCTTCAACTTGCTTAACGGCAAGAAGTTCACCGGTAACGGCGTGCAGAGCAAGATACACGCTTCCAAACGAACCTTGGCCAATGAGGGCACCTTTCATCCACTTGTTATCATCCCATGATTCTCCAGCAAGGAAGCTCTGCAGCTCCTCGTCGGCTTCCTCACCGTCTTCACTTAAGGCCTGAGTGATCTCCTTGAGGGAGCCAGAGCCCTGAGTGCTAGTTTCGTCAAAATAGCTGTGACGAACATGTCCCTCTGGATCTATGATGCTGATTGGGTTGGTATCGGAACCGCTGTCTGCAAAGGAGACATAGGACTTGCGGTTAGGTTCAATAGGAGACTCCTCTTGAAGGGTGTCAAGGACCGACGAGGCGACCGAGTCTCGGAATGAAGGTCCCAGGCGAGTATCACGAGCCCTAACTTTGGCAAGCTGACCGCTGTTCAACCACGTATCTGCAATAGTCGGGATGGGCGGTGCGTCTTGAATGCTAGAAGCGAAACTCAGGTTACTGGCAACACTCAGTCGGCTGTTTACCTTACTCAGACGAGTAGATCTACGCATAGATAGCCGGGCAGTCCGATCGATATCCTCCCTCGGGTGGTCAGGGAAGTAAGAGGTTAGATCCGAGGTAATTAGCTCACTAGGAGGTCTAAGACCACCAAACGGCTTAAGACCCTTTCGTCGTGGGATGGCCTTGGTCTCGTTGGACGGACCCCGTTCCAAGTCTCTGGCGGCATTGAGCTGGTTCCTCTCACGATCCTGGAAAGATATCGGTGACAGCGGCTGCTGAAGCCCCTCGTCCCAGCTCTCGCCCAGCAGCTTCTGTACCTTCATTTGGCTTCGCTTGTCCTGTACGGTCTCGAGCGCTTGGACATGTCTTTGCTGAGCTTCCTCGAATGCAATGGAAGCGGCCCGCTGTAATTCGGCTTCTCCGGGCTCTCCAGAAGGTACTCTCCGGAGAATAAGACGGTTTCTCTCGGGCCGCTTTTGATCCTTGATGATACGCCACAGTTCGGTATCGCCGAGACGACGACACTGCTTAGGGTCGGGGTCAACACCGGCTAATACCCAGAAACAATAGTTGCGATCATGGTCTTCTCGTAGGGCAAACTTTCGTAGCGTCACTCGCATAACATCTTCGCAGGTGGTGCAGTCAGCGATCTTAACGACTTTCGTGACACCGCCGGTAGAGATGACGCGAATGACGTCTTGACCCTGTGGTAAAGCAGCCATCAGCGAACCATCTTGACTGGAAGTGTTTCTCGTGTGGGTCATTACCAGGCGGCCTGGCATAGTTGGCGAACCAGGACCTCGACTGGTCGAGTTAGGCGTCGTATTGCCCATATACGTCTGGTTCTGCGGGAACCTCTGCTGTCTCGCAGTTCGTATTTCGGTATTAGGCAGGGGGGAGTTGGGACGCGATGAAGATTTGGCAATCTCGGCGATTGGGTTTATTGGCAAGCTTGACAAGTCAATCTGTCGAGAATACCTCTTGCTAGACGGCGGTCCACCCATGGGACGACTACTGGAGCTACCGGGGTTGGGATACCGTGGTGATCCGGTAGAAGAGGGAGTGTATTGAGCATCAAGCCCGGCGAAAGAATCCTATGAGAAATAAGCGTCAGAAGACGATTCGTCCAAACTCGGGGGTATCCAATGTATTGGATGTGCTGATATAACTGAGTATAACTCACCCGATTGCGCCTCTTTTGATTTGCGTATGCTTTCGTCCTGAGCTTCTTAATGCCGAGGAACAGTCGCACACGATCGCCGACCTTCTCAATGCCCATTTCCTTGAGAACCTCCTTGTCCATCTCCAGCAGATTCTCCCCATTGATGTTGTTCTTCCTAAATATCTTCTCGTATTCGCCGCACTTAACGCTCCTAAGGTAATCGCAGACTTGGTCTTCGGACCAGTTCTTGACCGCATCGGGGCCATCGACATCGGAAAATTCAGACTCGGTAGGGCTAGCAAAGGCTTGTCCTGCAGCATGAGCGGCAGGCACTCTTCTGGGTGCCATGTTGCTTGACTGTGCGCTCGAGACCAGCGTGGAACTCGACGAGGCCAGCGAAGCCGGGAAAGACGACTTGGGAGCTAGCATAGCCATTGTGATCTGAAGTATATCGAAGCGTGTTACGTACGCATAGAGAAGTGCCGAATCGGGGAAATGGATATGAAGAACGAATTATTTTCCTTTGTCCTCGACGTCGTTATTATTCTAGACCCTTGCCTTACGGCTCGAACAAAGACCGACGGACAAGTGATCGAAACCGAGAAATAAATTAGGGAGGTTTCGCAAGTCGACAGAGTGTCGATGTCGATGTCGAAAGAGGTGGAGTGCGGGTTTGGGGTTTGAAGGGAATAGGACCGTGGGATTGGGGGGGATTAATTGCAGGAGACGATTTACAGGTACCTGCCTAAGGTTAGTTTAGGTAGCGGGACAGAGTTAGTCTGTGTTGGTGTCACTTTCCAGGGTCCATTCGTCCATTCGTCCATTCGTCCATTCGTCCATTCTCAGTTGCTTGGTTGCAGCAGGCTGACCAGCCCCGCCCACATCGCCTACCTCCCCCAACCTTTGCTAGGTAGGAGGTACCTTTCATTCCAGGTACGAACTCAGATTTGGCCTATCTGGTCCATGGGATCCCAGTCCGCGACCCAGTCCGCAAACCCAGCTCAACAAACTAGCCTGTCCAGGTTCGTTTACTAGGTACCCATTGTTGTCCACTGGTTTGTGGCGGATAGGAACAATCGCACAGTTTTACAACTTCATATCTACGGTCCGAACAAGCGTGTCCAAGCCTGCTAAGCCGCGCAGTAGCTTCGGGTTCGGGGGTTTCACCCTTCTGCCGCCAACTGCAACCAGGCACAACGTGCTCACCCACTACCTACAGTGACGACAGCAGTGGCACTGTGTGGTACCGGTCGCTTGGATGCGTTCTCCGATTTGTGATTGGCTCAAAATAGAAAAGGGCGGCGGTAGCTGATGTTGATAGTCTGAAACTTCGTCAAGGAGCGCACGGCCACTGGATCGTCAAAAAGTCCCGTCATCGACTCATCCACTCCGTACCTACCTAGATAATTAACTATCGAACGAGATCCGAGGAAGATTGTGTTGATGCTTCCATACGTGATGATGCTGGACGCACACAATGATCCCAGCTGCTCGGACGATGATCATTACTGCGCGTTTCCATTGCGCGTCTACCACTACCATCTGATGCGAGATAGCAATGCGTGATGGGGACACTTACTCTATTTTCTGTCACCTCCTTATAACAAACCCGATATACAGGTACATGCCCATGTGTCCATGGACGGGCGCCTACTCGATCAACGGGCACATTCCGCCCCCATATATTACAATACGGCGCATGTACCCCTTTTTGGTACTTGTACAGCCGCGCAGCTAATTTCAATCCGAGCAACACATGAAGATTGATATTGCTGATACTACGTTATCTTGAACGGGAAGACCTTTTGTCTGGAGGCCTTATCTCTATTACTAATGACTAATGTGAATTAATGCCAAACTCGAAAAGAGGCTGGAATATTGATACATCTTAGTCAGGTAAGATCTCAGCGTCTCTATCCATGCATTGTTAGAAACAGCCTGGTAGATATTTCATAGAGGAGTGGTCTAGTGCTGAGGGTAGCAACGGCGTCACGTTGATTGGACAGTCAGGTTCTCGCGCTATTCGTATTCCTCCGCTGCTTCGACGAGTCATATTTCACCTAACCTACAGAGTGAAAGGGAACACAAATGCGAGAAGCTGTCAGGGGTACCTATACTAACAGGGGACTAGGCGGTGATCTCCAACTTGAAACCCTCCAAGTTTCGACCAGCGGACATGATGTCTGCACTGGGGGCTTCAAGTCCTTTTGTATTCGTCGCTCGCCTCGCTCGCTTCTCGTGCCTCTTACCGGCAGTCTGGTTTACGCAGGATCGCCGACGTTGCTGTTTGGAAGAGGAGTCATGATATTTTTTCTTCTTCTTTACTCCTACTGTACCATTTAGATAGGAGGCTACGCATGATCCTGTGGGTCGTCATATCCCATATCCGAACAAATGTATCCATCTCCCTCCGCAGCTCCCTTGGACATGAGCATGTTTTGAATGGGGATTCTACACCGGTATGACTGATTCTACGAAATATCGGAGTTTGATGATACCCTAGAGCCTTACGAACATCTCTTAAAGTGTGACCTAGCGGCGCGTCCTGGCACGCGTTCCTTCAGTCCCTGCAGCATACCATCAAGGAATAGATGCCTATGTGACCGATAACCGTACTAGATGATGTGAATTGAGGTGACGAGATCAGCTGATGCGCCGCCTGCCACCATGCCGGCGACTGCGTATCTCCGTGGGCGCGGGAGCCGCTCTGATGGATCGTCAGATACTCAGCCCATTGGGTATTCCCGCGTTCGTGCATACTGTGACCAGGTTTTTTTTTTTTTTTTTTTTTTTTTTTTTCCCTTTCCACATAGTAAGCAAGGGGGCGACCGCATTTTACATCCCCTTCGCATTGATCTGGAAGCTTTCGAAGTCTAGTACTAGCGTAGATCCGGGACCGAGCAGATTGAAAGATTTCACTTTTTTCACCTATCTATCGAGCCACGGGTAGACGAGAGGTCGTGTCATGCTGTTGGCCGAGAAGCCTATTATCATGACCGCTTCTCGCGTGGTAGGACGAAGCAATAAGAGGTTCATTTAAATTGCATGGAGCATAGCAACAGAATCTCGAGATCCTCAAGGATGGGGCTATGATTTCGTGATCATTTCATTCTTTCTTGGGTCTCTTGAGAAGTACGTGATACCCAGGTTCTGTTTACGACCGCGGCCTCGCTGTGGAGGCCCAAAATAAAACACAGGTTGTCATGTTATGCGCTCAATGCTAAGATTCTTGTTGACTCCGATTCGCCATAGCCAGGCTTCATCAGTGTTAGAAGATATTATTAGAGGACCCGCCCGGTCGTCGACATGAACAAGCGGTATGCTTGTGGGCACGAGGTTGTTTAATCGAAATACGTGTCGCGTTGAGTTACTGGCCCTGGATCCATCTCCGGCGGCGCTGTCCCAGTTGCAGGTCCTGTCGGCAGCCAGGAGTACGAGGCCAAGCATCTTCAGATCTGTTGAAACATTCTTAGAGGGTAAGCTGTCCACAAAACTACGTAGGCGTAAACACGCAAGCGTCAATGGGGCGGTCGGTCGGTCGGTTTTACCCACATTGTATTTTCCACGTGGGAGCTTGCCATTCTATCGACAGGCACATCTCCACGTACATATGCCTAATATACACTTCCCCCTTTCGTAGCAAGATGGAGAAGCGATTGCACGTCACGCACATACTGTCTTGGGTCCGTTGCAAGTAGGATTACTAAGAGCAGGGCGGGTCACACAAAGAGATAGCTCTCTGTCAATAGTTCAATGCATTAGGTTAGGTTAGGTAGTTGGAAGACATCACACAAAGACTTGGTCAATGCTCCACCACGAAATCCCATCTTCAAAATGCCATTCTCGCCGTGGATTAATATTGCAGTAAAAGTCATTTAATCTACGATTCGGCACAGCCATGTAGATATTAGTATCGACACGGGAACTAATTACATGCGCTCATTAGACCATCAAAATGAGATATGTATTAGGCTAGGCCTGTCTTTGTAAATAAATCTAGTACGTCACACTGAGAGAGTCGGACAGTCACAGGTGGGATCTCATTGGACCAGCTCGTTCATCCAAACCGGTTCGTATCGTGGAGATGGGTCAGCCGGTAATAGCGGAGGTAGATCACTGCAGCTAACCCACGGTATAAGGGGCTTATAGAGATTGAGAATGCAGATATCGAGGCGTGTATGCACGATAGCAGACCCGTACCTTACCTTATCAGGCCTTTTTCGCACTTGTACCCAACGACGCTAAACCTCCCACGGCCACCTACCAACCTGCCAACTTGGAAGTTGATCGCGATGCCTGTCTAGCCTCAGGTACTGTCGTGCTAGCTTATCGCAAAGCATTTCCCTCAATTCGTTTTTTCTTTCTTTGTATGTATAATTGGTTACGCTTAGCTATCCCTTCTCTAAGGGAAAGGTCGATCGCGACGTGTTTAGTGATAGGACCTCGGGAATTAGCAACAATGAATCCGGCCTTTTGAAGTCTACCCGCAGTCCACAGCCCGCAGCCCGCAGCCCGCAGCCGCCCCCATGCTCCATTGCTTGCCACCCTTCCGCTCCCGCCCCCGTTCCCGCTCCCGTCCCCCCCGAAGCTGCTTAAGCTCAAGCTCTCGTCGTCTCTAGACACCGGACTATACAGCTGACTTGGGTGGTCCCTTGCTTGGTCTTGTTGCCCAGATCAGGTTGGTATTCTCGCCGCCTAGAATCCGTGGACATAGGTGCAGAGTACCAATATCATAACTGGTCCTACCCTTGTCTATAGGATGATACTTTAGTACAACGTCGTGCTTTAGCTACACCATCCAGCTGCCGCCCGTCGAAGCATGGATCTTAAAACTATCCCTCCACGGCTAACTGAGGCGAGGGAGCTCCCTAAAGCACAAAGGCGCGCTTCGTTCTCCGCTGTGAAAGCGTTGCGGCTGAGGTCGCTCAGCATCAGCTCCCAAATTTCAAGTTCTTCCGAAGGGGATCTTCCTTCCCCTATCACCAGCCGGAGAAGGACCTTGACTAAGAATCGCACTTTTGAGACGGTGAAGGAGGACATATTTCGGAGACCGTCCGGTTCTTCAACTGGGGACAACACAGAACGAGCATCCATATCAACCAGACCTACCAGTCCTTCGGGCACTGGTAGCCGAGCTAATAGCGTCTATGGCGACTCCGCCACCGTTGTTAAGTCCGGGCCCCTCCAGCCAGAGACCTCTATCCTGAAATCCAAGAAAGAATTCTTAGTTCTGACACAACTGGCTCTGATCAAATTCAAGAGTCGTTCTGCTGCGATTGAGCGTTTCCCGCAGATATCGGCATCAAACATAACTATTGGTGCATTATCCCCAGTCGATTCAACAGCTTCGTTGAAGGATTGCGGTGCTGTGGGAGAGTTGTATGTGCCATTAGAGAAAATCATAACGGTTTTCAATGACGAGGGGACTCGGCCATCATTCGGTATCGAAGTTTGGTGGAATGATCAAAAGAAAGCCACGTTCACATGCCTTCAGTTGGACTTCAGTTTACCGGACGACCGTGATGAGTGGTTAAAGCAGATTCGGCAAACAACCAAAATACGAACCAAATCTATCTCGGAAGAACCAACTCCGCCTGACGTTGAACAGGAGCTCAGGCAGGTGTTAGGGGCCCAGCCAAAAGATGTCCAAATAGAGGTATATCCAGTCATACCCCGGCGGCCATATATCCGGGTCAAGGCAAACTCAAACGAGATTAGAAAGGGCTGGCGAGATAACTCGTCATTTTACATGGCCTTTGCTAAGAATATTTGCGTTCTTGCACAATTCACGAGAACCTCGACAAGCCAGAAAGGCAACCCCACCTTAGTCCAATTCGGGTTGGTAACTCTGTCGAAAGTTAACATCATCCTCAACGATGAGAGATTTGATCTAGTGTTTCGGTAAGACGGTTCTACTTGTTCTAATTCCTACACTCAGATAGACCAAGGCAGTTAGGAAATATATCTAACAAATGCAGGTTACCCCTAGAGAAGCCCAGGAAACTGGAGCTTTCTAGCCGACACCATCGAAGTATCTCTACAAAGCTGTACAAAGCAGACACATACCTAAAACCTGCTTGGCCTTTGTGGACTCGTCGGGAGGTTTTCTGCATTGACGGTGAAGCACCGCAAATGCCCCTTCCCAATGGTCAGGACTACGGCGGCTTTAGAATGACCCTGGAAGCATTCATTCAAGGCTATAACTGTGCTCCAGTCGAATGGACAGTCCAGTGGAAGAGCGTGCGTTACGCTCCTCAATTCTGTCTTCTCGAGTCAAAGTGTCGGTCGAAGTACACCGCCCTTCAACTATTGGCCGTTTTCCGCGCGTTGCGATTTAATGACTTCTTCAAGTCTTTGTCGTTCCGCGGTATCGATTTCTCTAGCCTTTCTAACGCTCTCGATAATTCGTCACGTCTCGAGTCTACAGTCTGGCTGTCTCGAACAGGTTCGTCAAATATAATAGTACGTTGAGCCACGCAGCGTACTTGAGCTAACTTGAATTCAGGTAACCGTAGCCTTACCAGGCCAGAGTTTGAACTTGTGGAGAATTCTTCTGTCTTATTCCAGGAAATTGTTGCTCTTCTCCTTGGATCCGAGTCTATTCGGCACCTCGACCTCAGCGACGTCCTCAGTCGAGAGCCTACGCCATCTCTTTCAAATACTAGTCAGCCAGCTCCATCTCCTACGAACAAGGGGTGCGAAGTGGTTCCGCCTATTTTATTACTCTGGAAATCTCTGCAAACTCGCTGTAATTCGATAAGCCTGGATGGAGATTCCCTAGGCGTATCTGATATTGCAGGCCTATGTAAGTTCGATACAATGTGTGTACCGATTTTCTGGACTAATCATTACACAGCCCGAGTTTTACAAAATAGACCTGATTTCTTGAGGACGTTCTCTATCTCACGTTGCCGCCTCGATGAGAACGCTCTTGCACTATTGTGGGAAGGGCTTCATGAGCAGCGCGCTACAATCGAGAGCCTTGACTTATCGCACAACTCGTGTCGCATAGAAGCATCAAGAGTCTCGGAAACACTACACGACGCAAGTAAACTACGGCATCTGAACCTTGCTGGTGCGATCAAGGGTAACCTGGATGGCCCCTTATTTCGACCGTGGAGCGCAGCTTCGAGCTTGGAGCCATGGCATCTGGAGGAGCTTAACCTCTCCGGATGGAAGGTATTAAGCATCTTAGTTTACATCAGGAGCCGCGCTGACTGAAAGTGATAGGCCAATTTTGACACTCTTTGCGGAATCATGAAATTCCTCGAGCTCGAGGAGAGTCGTGGCCTGCGTCGTCTAACCCTCAAGAATTGTGGTCTCTCGGGAGAGATGGCAACAGGAATCCTCTGCCGACTTGGTGCAGGTCGTGGTTTGCATTTATCACTGAGCGAGAACCCTCTTGAAGTGGGCTCAACCGACTGGATTGACTTAATCCATGGTAACGAGGCACCGAGGATGCTTCATCTTGACATGATCCAATTTCAGCACGAATCAAACTTCAACCGGCTCTTAAAGGCCCTTGCGCAAAACAAGACCATCGAATTTCTGAGCATGGTAGGGACTGGACCACCGAACCGCGCCAGTTCTAAGACGTCCGAATTACTATCGGAATTTTTCACATCTAACAATACTCTGCGCTCTCTGGACCTGTCTGGATACAGCGGCAAGCTAGAAGACGGACATCTGGGCTGGGGACTGACAGGGGCAATGGGCGGACTCATGCAAAACTCGACGCTGCGTCAGTTCCGCGTCCGGAATCACGACATCGGTGCAGCAGAAGACCTGTCCGAACTATGTCGTGTTCTCGCGGCTAACAAAGGGCTTACCATGTTCGACTGCCAGCATAACAACTTCACCCATCACCAGTTCGCGAAAATTGTCCACGCGCTCAGCTTCAACCGCCAGATGATATCCTTCCCCTTGTCAGACGCGGATCGAGAGTACGCGGTCCAGAGAGAAAAGCGCTCGTTCGTACAGCACCAAGGCCAGCCTGACAGCAAGTCGTTCCACATAAAGATGTCGAAATCGAATGAAAGTCGTCTAGAGGGACTGCTGAAGTGGGTCGACGAGTACTGGCGGTCCGAGGCCAAGAAGGCGCAGGATATCGTGCAGAGAAACAGAATCGACCCTACGAATAACATACTCGAGCTCGAGGGCGAGTATCTCGACGCTTGGAAAGACGAGACACTGCCGTCCTGGCTCCTCACTAGTTCTAGGAACTGGGAGAAGGGGAAGGAAACGTCTCGACCTTCCTAATTGTTATTTTTTTGCTTCAGATTAGCGAGGGGATGGGGTTACGTCGGGCTACTATTTTAACTTGAGGGGAGGAGAATCCTTTCAAAGTGAATATTTAGCATCTTAAACTTGGCCTGGGAATCAGAAAGATACCTTGGGTAGGCATTTTCTCACATTTTATTTCAGACGATTGATCGGGATATAGTGGGGAATTAGGTCAGCTTAAAAGGATACGCTTGTCCACTTATTAGAGACGTGACGGCGCATATTTTCATAGACCAGAGGCTTGTTATTATCACTCACCTAACATGTACGGCGCTCTGGAAGTTGAATCGGATTGGTTTCTGGCTTGTGCATACGTGGAGATACCCAGGAGGATACACAAGAAACTTTTTGAAATTTTTACCGTGTACATTACGTGTAGACGTTTCTCGTCGTGCCTATCTACTCTGTGATTCATCCTAACCCTTACAGTATTTTCACCGTGACGTGTTTCTTCCTCGGAGTATCGAAGTCCTGATATCTTAGGTAGGAAGAACACCAGAGCTGAAGTAATATAGCATTGCTGAATTATCAGCTTCATATTTCTTTTGTAGCATAGGCTCGGTCATCGCTTTTTCACGTATTCAAGCTAGGTATCTATAGGTACCTGTCAATCGGCGATGCCCACCGCCTTTCCAGCTCTTGTAAGACGACGAGAGTTCGTTTCAGGTGGATGATGGCGTAAGCTGTCTGATACTAGGTACCTGGCCTACGCTAACAACCCCAGCGCGTTAAGCAGCCATGTGCTGGGTGGGTTCGGGGCCGGCTGTCAGATCTACCAGATACATATATTCCGTATCTCGTAGGAAATACCTAGGTTAGACAACTCGGACTCGTGCTCGGCTTCGCTTTTGAACCTAGCCTCTGTCTGTATGACGACGACCCCATCGTGATAAGGCAAAAGGCAAGGTTAGATGCCGTCGGGGCCCACATACCGAACCCTGCCGTCCCTACATAGTACGCGACGAGAGGAGCGTGCCGTGCCTGCGTGCTAAGCTGCCCAAAAACTAGGATTAGATGGACCTTTTGCTAACTAGATCGATATGTCAAGCTGTTCACCAGTAGGGATGTTGTAGCAGCTCGACCAACGGTTCAACACCTTGACGCCTAACGCGCGCGCTTTCTCGGCATTCGCGGGCTTGACGACTCTTCTCTTCGGCCGACCAAGCAGCCAGAGTGGTGGATAGGTACCTAAGGTACCTAGGTAGTCCGAGCAGTCGCTCACATGACGCGAGGAATCGTTGATCAATCACCGAAGATCCAACACTTAGGTACATAACATAGGTTAGGTACCTCCTATCTTACAAATACCTCCTATACGTTTTTAGGTATGCCCCCATACGGCAAACATCTAAGCACGTAAGCCCCATCCTTATCCTCTCATTCCGTAACAAGCATTGGCAAAGAAAGGGGTTTTTTTTTCTTTTTTAAGAAAAAAAAAACTCCAAAAAAAACTCGGCATCTTAGAAACGGAAACTGGACGCGATGATGCGTTGCGTTTGCGTGCCGCATCACCCATCACTCGTACATCGCGAAACACGTAAGTGGCTTTCGCCCACCCGCGCTCGCGCTCGCCTTTGTTGATTCTCTGGCAAACCGCGTCAGCTGATTGGTTTTACTTTAGATTGAATGGGAATTTCTAGAAGCCTGGAAATGAGGAGGGAAACCTGATACCTTAATCCAAGGGTTACCTGAACAAAAGGACATAATTCTTGGGTAGGATTTTATTTTCCTCCTTGGGTAGGTATTTTTCATCAAGACCCTTCACTCCGAGGGCTGCGATGTACTATGTATATGGGACCGGGGACCTGCATATGTCCACTATGCCCATATCTCACACGTTAACTAATGCACGCAGCTAGCCGTGTTCCGCCCATGGAATAAATAAGCAGGGTCCTGTGATCGTCCTATGGCGATTAATATCATGGGTGCTTTTTCTTTTTTTCTCCATATGTGTATCGTGTATCATGTACCTATCGTGTATCCCCCCTGACCACTGACCACTGACCACATGGCCACATGCCACATGGGTTTATTCATGGGTGCGCTTCCTGCGGCTATAGAATAACAACGACCCTAGGAACAGGTCTAGTGGCTTGTATGCACACGCGCGTTCCCTTGTAAGCTGCGCCTGTGCCTGACAGCCATGTCCGGGGTGCAGGAAGGAATTGTATGGCCTATGAAACCTGACCCGAATGACGGGTTGCCCGTTTTAGGAAAAAGTAAGGAAGAATTTTGGATGTATCCTATTCATATCAAAAATTTAGGAACAAATGGTGGTGCAGGAGGATGAGTCAGATGGAGATGTCCGGGTTGGTGGTAAAATTGTACCTGCATGCAGGTGTGTGGTGGGTATCACAACGTCGGAACGAAAACAGTCGTTGTCAGATGCTTAGCTAGATGTAACCTTCCTTGGAAACTATTCGGATCGCTCGAGACATACGTATGAAATGTAGATGTGAATGTAATGTAAATGATGTAGCTCATTCGCATTTCGAGCTACCAGCTATATACTCTCTTCCCCCCCTTAACCACATTCGTTGCGTGTAAAATGATATATCCGCATGTAACCCCCCAACTCGTGATAATGCCGTAAAGTGTACTCTTTGATAACTCGATCCATCATTAGATCCACCCGTCCGGCCGTATAATATACATCAAAGCCTTCGAACACGCAAACCGGTTGCCTTGCCCTCGAAAGCCAAACAACGTCGTGTTCCGCGCAAAAAACAGGGGTATAAGAAGAATCTCAGCCTAAAATATTCCCATACTGAGCGCCCATATATGCCATGTTGCGAATGTGACTCGTGAAACTCCAAACTTTTCGAGAACCCTCTCCCGCCTAACATATTTTTGTTGGTGACAACATCCAGCCGAAATTCTATACCCATTCTATATAGCCTCTAGAAAAGAAAGATCAAAAAGGAAAGGAAAAGAAATGGTAATAAAACATATGAAACAAGGTTAAATATACTTGGATTGGATCGCGTCAGCCATCCAGCCCATATCAGTGACAAGATCTTCTAGTCCGGTGTCAGCTCCTGGCTGACTGAGAAGGCCAACGTTGCCGCTGTCCACCCTGGTGACCAAATCCGGTGATCCAAGAGGCGCTGGTGATATACGGCTCGTGTCTATTGGCTTGTCGTTATGTGTCGCTTGTCGAGGCAAGCTGTAACCTGTGATCGGCGAGCGGATGTGCTTTGGGATTCGGCGGCTTTCATCGTTGCTTAGACGGGCTCCCTGAATGGAGGATTCATCTGAGTTAGAGAAGACATCCTCGCCCTCGTCGTCTGATTCATCGAAGAAGGAATATTGACTTAAGTCACGGGATTCGGGAGAGCGAGGGGATGCCGGAGAGACGAGACTCGACGATGTCGTTGAGAAGGAGAAGTGTGAGCGAGGAAGGTCGAGCTTCATATCTACCAACCCGGGTCGGGCACCATCAGGTTCAACAGCGTTTGTTGGACTGATAGGAACGATGGTGGTTGTCGACTTGTTCTTGTTACCCTCATTCGAAGACAGCGAGGTGCTTCGCTGGAATGGCGGAGGTGATAGCACGGTGAAAGGTGCAGTCTCGGATACTGCCGACGTCGCGAAGTTATCATCATCTTCATTCTCTTCGATGATCTCATCGGGGATCGCAAGTTTTGCTGTTGGCTCCACGACAGACGGCGCTTGAGGGAGGTCGTCGGAGAGAAGAAACCTTCTGAGGGATTCAGGAGACATGTCGCGAGAACGAACAGAGCGAACACTTCCCGACGGCGTGCTACTCCTTGGTGGTTCTTCGAAGTGCTTGACCTCGTCACCGTTATGGCTGTCAACTTCGGTTTCGCTGCCTGCGTCACTGTCTTGGTAGCAGCCCTTCTTACGTCCAAAGAATCTTCGTGCGGCACCCTGCCATCGAGGTACGGGTGAGAGCGAGCGGGCTGATCGTTTATAGACGAGCGACATTGCTGGAGCAGATCCAAGGCGAAGGTCTGGAAGACTAGGTACTGGCGGTGCTGGTCGTGGCGTCATGAACTTGTCCTTAGGGTTCATAGTCTTGAAGTCGGTCGTCCTTAGAGAGTTCATCGAAGCACTTCGATTTCTCGACAGGGTGTGCTCCAGAGGAACTTCAAGAGTATTTACGGTTTGTCCAGGAAGGTAAGGACAGGCGTTGGTAGTGGGCATAGTGGAATCATGCGTTTCGGTCGACCCATCTAACTCGTACTAGTGAAACAATTAGTGAAGAACGATAAGGCTAAGATTATATACTGACATAGTAGTAATATGTTTGACCCATCTTTAGCCCACCGCTCCGTTTAGAAGTGCCGGCCTGGTCTCCGTCACAGATGATGTCGTTGAAAGTATGGCAGCCTCGCCATTGACTTCGGTCTCTTCGAATATCTCGCTCCATTCTATGGTGTTTGGAGAAGTTGTCCCACGACCCGAGTAATCGGACTGATGATACAGAAGGGTGGGTTTGACTGCAGAGCTGGTAAGCTTCCACGAAGATCGAGTTGCACAGCGGGCGACCAGCATATAATAAATAAGTGCAGGCGGTAAGCTGATCAGAGCTGGTATCTGCCACTGGGAGACATATTGGGTGATAAAGCAAGGATACGAAATGATCTCACTCGATACTTTTGGTACAGAGCATGGGTGTGAGCGGGCTAAGGTCACTAGGTTAGAGCACTTGCTTTTGGGAGAAGCTGACAGGAACAGTGGCTGGCTGCCACTCTCTCAGGCTTTGATGCCTGAAAAATGACGGCCTGTCTCCCACTATTTGGGTAAGCTCCGTGGCAGGGCTGACAGGGTGTGTACGAAGTACGAGTTCTCAGTCATGGGGTGTTTGACAGGCAATATCTGACCTTCGCATGGAACCCCTGGCCGGGTCGGAGATACTGTGTTGGGTGTCAAATCCACAAACCCCAGCTGATCGGAAATTCTAGAATCAATGTTATGGGACCTTATGCCGTACCACCCCAACGTGCGCTTTTCTGGGCGGGAACAGGTGGAAGCCGGTAAATGCCGAGCGACGGGATACGGGAACAGTAAGGACAAGAGTACGTATATAACGAGCGATACGGAAATAGACTGGCAAGAGAAATCGAAACTAAACGAAAGCACCAGGCTAGGTGTAAAAAGAATGATAATATTGTTATATAATGCAAAAACTCACAGCATGAAAGTAAAGAGTGTCGTAGTCGGATCCATGATGGTCTACCAAGACTCGCAATAAATGCGAACTTGGAGGTTAGGTCGAGGTTATATGGCGAATTAATTCAGCAATGTTAAGCTCCTATATGTAAGGGGTTCTTAAGATAGAAGAAGCACTGCAACGGTTGCTAAGTTTGTTGGTGTTTCGACAGGCGCAGGCGCAGACGCAGGAACGCAGCAATTTCGCAATGCGACTCTGGGAAGCTTGGACAGATGAGGAGAATGGCCAATAGCAATTGTGGGTGGTAGTCACGGAAGCGCCGTAGGTAGACTCGCTCAGCGGGCGGCGCTTAAAAAGGAGACAAGCGAAATTTACTATGTAGGATCCCAGGGTCCAGGGCCGCGTAAGGAGGGGACCGCTCCTCTCACGAACAAGGGAGCAAACGTATTGCGACGTCGGGGTTAAGCAAATAGCAACGGCGAAGCTGGTCGGAGAAGTCTGTTCAAGTTATACAGACAACGACGTCGGTGGCTTTGCTTGTAAGATGGATGGGCGGCCAAGAAACCTCGGGGAGAGGCTCAGCGAAGAAGCTCAGGAGAAAGAGATGAGCGAGAGAGCTAGAGAGAAGGCTGAGACCCAATCGCGATTATTTGTCTGGGGGCGTGTTCCAGACCTAGCAACGATGTCGTAAAGACTGAAAAGGCTGCATTGATAGATCCACGCTGGATGGAGACTTTGATGGCTTGAGGCAGTCCTGATCTCCCATATTCAAGGTCGAGTCCACAGTGGGCCTTGTTTGAGATGCAATCTAGTGCGGGATGAGATGAATTATAACGGGCTGGGGATATACTGAAACAGGGAACTTAGGGTCGTCGACGGGTATCGATGATGGATGATGGGATGATGAACTTGTGAGAAGCAATTCAACCTCACGGGGCCAATACAAGTTATTGAAGGGGTCGAGTGAAAAGTAAATGACGACAGACTGATGGAGGGCAGATCTTGCCTTGACAAGACCTGCAGGCTGAGATTGCATTAATTGGTAATTGAGACGAAAAAGGAAAAGGGGCGCCCTCAGGACTCGACACCATTGGTCAGATTAGTCTGCACGCCTAATGCATAGTCGGTACCTATAGTCGCACTAGAGAATTCGAAGTTCTTAAGTGCGACCTTGGCTCGAACTGTCTACTATGTACATAGTAATGTCCGCTTGCAAATGAGACGATAACAAGCAGCTTCAATTCATTGTCTTGCGATTGTACATTTCCCCGTGTTCTATCAAGTGCTTGCAGGGACATGCCATAGTATTAGGACCAGCTCCGTTTGGCAGCCAAAGCTTATATCGTAGTTCCCCTCAAAAACAAGAACGCCGTACATATGTATGTTTCGGCTCGGTATCTTGCAGTCGAAGTCGAGATCGATATTACTATGTAAGGTTAAACAAATCAAAAGACCGGAGCTTGTGGATACCTAGCACTAACCTACGCTGTAGCGCTGTACTATGTAGCGGTGGTGAGTGGCTTGAACAACGGGCTGTGAGAGGCGGGTGAGCCAACAAGCTGGAACACGCTAAGCCTAGTTGCGCTTGGCTGCATCAGCATCTTCTCCGAGTCCTCTCCCTCTTCAACCTATCGCAACTACTCAACAACAGCTTCCCCGATGTTTTCCAGACTTGTCCGAGTCTCGGAATGATGATGAACCAACGAGGCTGACAGCTACGTCTTTGGTAGGAAAATGTTCATACCGGTTTATCCAATCAGTACGGGCCAATTCCGCATGCATCCAGACCGCCAATCTAATACTTGCAAACTGCAATATTGTAACGTCACGATCTTCGAATCCCATTGCTTTTCTCTTCTCTTCTGCAGCAGCATCGACCTGGATAGCCCCAGTTCCTCTAAACATCATTTCCCTATGTACGAAATAATGTTATTAATAGTATTGTTATATCTTCATCAATCATCCCCTTTCCCCGAAATACCGGTCCAAGAGGTCAAAAAGCAATTGTAACGGCAGCCATATTTGTGAATGGAATTTCGACCGGTACGCGTGCCCTAGATGCATGCACACATCACGCGTCACACCCATATACTTGGCGATATGTGGACGAGAATTTATTTATGCGGGTGCCAATGTAGCAGGGTTCCTGCTCATTCACAATTTATGAACGCAATTACGGTGATCCCGGTCGTCTGGTTATCAAATGCCGTCGGCTATAGTTGACAGGTGTGGCTTGCATGCGTTGGCTGAAGCCAGCAGAGCTGAAATAATGCAGATTGTGTGGGAAAGCAAAAGAACCTTACAATGTAATAAGCTAAAATAACTAACATAGGCTAGGAGATTTAATCTGCCTTTTTTCCCTTTCAACCAAACATCTAGACCTTTCGATCTCGACTGAAACATCTCGATCGACAAGCCAGCTCTTCAGCTTACTTTAGTGCCCCAAGTTGCCGGGCCAGCGGCGTGATGAGGTGTACAATAGCTTGTGCCACCCTGGCAGCTCGGCCGATGAAGTTGCTTATGTACGACCATCGGCGATTACTATTTCATCATAGGTAGGCTTTGATGCCAGCATCCGAGTCGGGTCTCAGCTTCGTCGGTGTGCCCATTGTTTCGAATTGTTTGCCATTCAGGGCCGCGGACCCGACTCACAACTCACCTCGAGACGAAAAGCAAATAGCTTGTCCAGCCTGGTTTACATCACTCAGACCTCATAGTGCTGTAATAGCGAACAGGTGAGCCTCGTCTCCCTCAGAGCGGTAATGACCCGGCCAAGCTATTTCACCACTAGCGCAGTCGTCGATGATTATTCTCTGGGTCATCGGCGTGCTCCGAGGTGTGTTGCTAACAACGGGATTGCATGACCTGTGTTTTTGGAGTAATGCTTTATGTTGGCCTCATGCAGGTCCCATCCATCGTTAAATCATCGGGGTAGTTAGCGGCGACTAAAGCATACTGTCTAGCATATATCCATCGTAGCTGAAAAGACGCCCCGGCCTGAATGGCTGCCTGCCTCTTGCATCTTGGGCTCTAGAGACTCGTCTGCCCAAGATCGGGTGTTGCAGAGGGATCACTCCTTATACCTAAGTGTTGTTCTCGAACGCTTCTACCAGTTAAGACATAAGCACTAGAGTCGATCATCATAACCGGTGTTGGGGTATATAATCCGCTAGCCGCAACTCGAAGGTTTAGCTGGTCGTAATGGTCGTCGGGCTTGTAAGCCTACCGCTGAAAGGGAAGAATGTGTCTGACCATCCATGCTTTCCGTGGGAATCACTGCTCTTCTCCGGAACCTTCTCCTTGCATTCGTCTGAATCTTACGTGTGTGCTTCGCCTGTCTGATGCGTGTTGTGTGGTTGGGCGAACTACGGCGTTCGTCCGCTGCGTCCCGAAACACACCTCCTTTCCCTTCAGCTTGAGATTGTCCCAACTCTGTAAGGATTCGAGATGCGCATATTTCACTCAGAACGCCGAAGTCGAACTTATGGGATGAGTGGTGGGATCGCAAGACCCCTACGCGAGAAAGTCGATAAGGCCTGCGGAGGTAGGTACATAGGTAGGGATTGACTTGGATCTTCATCCAGGGAACTTATTTCTCACCCGCCCGATATTATTTCCGGTATGCGCCGACGTTGTTGTCCCGAAACCTATATACCCATGCTGCTTATCTGATTCCTAAGCAGACATACGACGTCTAGACCTATAGTTCAGCAAGACGCCTCGGAGCTCTCCATGGATGTCCCGCAAAGTTGGCTAGCCTTTCTTGCGTACATGGTTCCTTCTTATGGCCAACTGCTTGTTGTGTATAATTATTGCGGACAGTGTGTTTATGATAAGCTGGCCATCTCCTAGCCATCGTAGTACGTCTCATCAGACTTCCTACTTAAGAAGTCGCGTATCCTCAAAACTCAACTCTCCTAACTTCATCAGAAGTATTATATTATCAAAACATCCTGGCATATTATCAGGAGAATTTAGCATTGACTTTCAAGATAGCGAATCGAAATGCTCTGTCCAAGTACTTATATACTCGGCCTTGCCAAACGAGACAAATATGCCCCCTCTAGCTGATAGCCATTCCTAGCCTCGCCAGCTATCATATTACACTCAGGGCTATCTCGGATCCAGTCATATTCGACTACACCAAAGTCTCTCGAGTTCCGTTGCTACATTCGATGGATGTTCATTGAAGTTCTCGTATAAGACAGATACCGGGTTGACATGTAGGTACCGTTCAGGGTTCATGTTCGGCATTGTCACCTCCGTTCTTCGAAACTTACCTAACCTACACGACGTATATAGGTATTGCATTTTCAAAGGCAAATATCAGGAAATATAATATCCCGTCGTTGTCCTCAACACAACTTTTGATGTTGTTTAGCCTTCTGTTCATACATATCTTCTGTATACCAATAGGTATTAGACTCAAATTGCAGATGACTTACACTCTCCATATAACGCGCAGGTGTTGACCTATGGCAAACTCATATAATATCGGAGAATGCGGTATGATACATCTCAATTGAAATTCCCGAAATTGTATTTATGTTTCCCTCTTCGGGCCGAGTTCGGTCGATACTCTTTTACCTCTGGGACTATTCGGCCAAGAGTCGTTGGGTTTGTCCTTACCTATAGTTATCTTATTATTTTATCATAAATCTCAAGAATACTTCCTTGAGGGAGACTCGGTATAAGGGCATACACGAATGCTCATCATAGGATATGAGAATAGCGACTTCATCTAGGAGTTTACTGAAGAGGCTTTGGGCGGGTAATCTTGGCCTCACACTTTGTTCCCCTGAGCAGTGTTTCTTCGTATGGATTTTGACCTTAGAGCAGATCGACATATATAACATCCGGCAAAAACTGAAAGGCAGGCTGGAAGCTCGCCATAAATAATACTAGTCACTGTTGATCTTCCAAATAATTCAATCTCACCTCCTTGGTGTGCCTGGGAAATTCTGGGGGCGACTGACTTGAACCGGGCGATCTCGTTGATACCTTACAATGACAACGACTTCCATACCGAGGACCGAATTAATTAGATCCAACCGTGAAAGGCACAGGAGACGTCTGTTTGTGATTTCTATAAATAGCGATGGTTGCCCTGGATAGGGCTGCAATTGGGGCGGTCAACCCCGACAGGAGTGCTGCTTCTGGTCGACTTGTACAACCAACCAACCTATAGTTCACCCTTAATCAAGGTCAACCAAACACCTTTCACTAAAGATACGTAGTTACAACATGATAGAATGAAAACCTGGACCTCCCTAGATTCCTACATACCTAATACACAATTTCCAACTTCGGGGTAGGAAAGCCGCCTTACCGAATCCAGATTAAGGCCGCGACTGCGACGTACGGAGTCGGTGAAGGAGCTGAATCCTCGCGCAAGGCAGATTCAGATTCGTTCATCCATAAATCGTTGACCTCAATTCACTTCATGCTCATCTGTTTCATTTCTCCTTATCATAAAGTAAACTGCCAGCTTAGTCGCTCGTGCTTTTCAATTGCGAAGGATAAGAGACGAAGAAAAATGGCGAAAAGCTGCCTCCCCGTAATCCCGCTCGCCATCTTCGGCGTCATCGAGCCCGCCATGCTGTACGTATTCACCCACCCTCCAACCCAACCACTCACTCCCCATACGACCACCCTCAAAACACGCGCAGCTAACCTCCCCTCTCGTCTCCCCAGCATATGGGCCTACATCACCGCCCACCGCGACCTCCCAGCCTTCTACCTCGCCCAGGCCCCTCCCTTCCCCTCCCCCTCCCCATCCTCCCCCTCCCCATCCTCACCCTCCCCCTCACCCTCCATCATCCCCCCGCAAGCCCTAGTCCTCCTCCTGCAGCTCGCCAACGTGTACCTTCTCCTCGCCGCCCTCGCCGTCCTTTGCACCTTCACCCCGCACGCCGTGGTTGCGCGGTGGTACCTGACGGCCGTGGCCTTTGCCGACTACGGACACATCTGGGCGTGTTATAAGGGGGTGGGCCCGGACGTCTTCTGGGACGTCGGCACCTGGAACGACATGCTCTGGGGCGGCATCGGCGTCAGCGCCGCGCTTAACGTCGTTCGCTGGCTCGCACTGCTCGGCGCGTTCGGCGCGGTGCGGGACCCGCGGGACCCGGTGGCGGCCGCCGCTGGGAAGAAGAAGGAGGCTTAATTTCCGAAGCGGGACTTGGAAGTGCTTGTTTGGTCGGAGCTGGATGTGGGACTTGCTCGTATGCTTGGCATGTCTAGTACGGATAGGCTACGGGGTTATTTGGTGATCGGTTGAGATGGTGGCCGCCCTGGCAAGTTTCGTCTGTTGGACTTGGGTCTCGTATGATTATCCACAGTTCGTCTGATATGTATTAGCAAGCAATGTATGTATCCTCGAGACAACATTCCCCTCGGGCGACTCATCGCGTTTCACGCTTTTCTACTATATAGCATCTGAAGCACGGAACTTGACATTCTACCATCGGATGAGCTGTAAAACGATTGAGGTTGAGTGGTATTAAGATTAACTACGAGCCATGGCGGCGACTGTCTACAGTCGTGTGCCACGCATCCAGAAATTGCCAGCATCCAACGCCATAGCCTTCCTCTGCACCACTCGAATTGGCCCTTCATTAACCGCGTCAGTCGTGAACGATAATGCGGAGGGCCTGGTGCTACGCTCGACAATGTATAAAACTGGTAATGTTTTATACGATACGGGATTATATCACACGGCCGCTTCTCTTAAAAGCACCACCGAGTCATGAGACTCATGAAAACGCCCTTCCAATGCCCACCAAGCGGTTAGATGTCATACCTCCTCAACCGAATCAGATCCAAATACCGTGTCGCGCCCAGAAGTAAAGATAGCGAATGTCCCTAGAATGATACAACGAATGTGTACACCAAACCGGTGCGAGTGTAATCAAAGCTTATTGGGCTTTCGCAGATTCTTTCTTGGCTTCGGCATCGAGAAATTCCTGGGCTCTGGCCCTCGATCGTTCGTATTTGAGTGTAGTATCACCGTGCCACATGGTCCCCAAAAATCGATCCCAGAATGTGAAGAACGGCTGGGCGAAGTTTGTCTTAATGCCCCAACTTTGGTGGTGGATATCGTGGTAGGTGGCATTGTTCGAGGTAATGTGCTGAAGAGGATCCCACGGCAAGGCATATCCGCAATGGTCGTCGACGGTCTTGATAGAAGACATAACCCAGAATACCATTCCTTGTCTTGGCGTCAGAAGCGAGAGCTTGTACGCAAGACCTGCGCCGGCTGTATCCATAAAGAAGCCCTCGAACGGGTGGTTATAAAGAGCTCCATAGGCGTAGGGAACATAGAGTCGGTGGTGCCTTGAATGGAAGGTGGCTGAAGACTTGTTAGTTATAGCTGCCTAGCGATTTTTATTGGATGGGGTACAAACTGTAGAGCCACTTGTTCTGGTGCATCACCCGGTGAATAAAGTACTGCCAGGTGTCTAGGAAGGTGACGGCGAGGAGGAATTGGAAGGCCGGGATGATGACATGGTAAATAACTTTGGCGACAAGAATTTCCCAGGTGGCGAAGACCGGTACTGACATGCCGCCGGAGCCGGCGAAGTCGTTGATGAAGGGATAATGGCCACCAGCAAGTACGGCGGCCAGAAGCGGGTGGGAGACGGCCATGTTCTTAGAGATGGTGGCCGCGTTGATTCCGAGAATGCTTAGGAAAGCCGGGAGTGCTCGTTGCGCCAGGCGAACTCTCGTCGCCCATACGGCAACATCGTATTCTTCCATACCCGTATACTGCGGCGGGTCTGTCCAGCCTAGGAGGGCGCCTATGACAGCCTGAATGGCCTGTTGGACGATGACATCGCGAAGGACCTCGTATCGAGAGGCCTTATTGCGCTGCGCGATCTCGGCGGGGGTGTGAAGGCGGTATTGCGGGAAGAAGTCGAAGGTGTCGATTATGTGGAAGAAGATGGACACGACCCAATAGGCGGCAGTAGGCGCAATGATTGCTAGGTAGAAGTCGGGGAGCCACGATATGAAATCTTGTGCCTCAACGAGCGTGTAGGCCGGAAGCGGCGGGAGGCCGGTGGCGGATGTCACGTTCGTCCCGTTGGTGGCCATGACTGGGGTTGCCATGGGCAGTATTAGAATTGAGGCGCGATCAGTATACAAAGTAGGACGGTGACACTGGACGAAAGCGTATAAGTAAAGAAGTAAGGTTAAGGTGGCGGGAAGGAGAAATGATCGTGAAGAAAGGAGTGTAAATAGCTGGGAAGATTTGAGGTTTCGAGGGTTGGGGAGTGGAAGAGCGGGAAGCCGGAGGAGTTTATTGGGAAGCTCGAGTGCAGGGATTCCAATGCTTGTAAATAAAGTTTTTAGGTGCTAGCAGCAGGCACTGAACAGGCAGCGCGGGTAGTGGGAACAGTGGCAGCAACGAGCAGGTGGGAGGCGTACCTTAGGTACCCAAGGTAGGTAAAAAAGGATAAGGCTTCTGTCAAGTGGCCCGTCATCATCTCATTATCAGTGCACCATTCGGTCTCCGGACCCCCTTTTTTATCAATCTTAACAATTTCGGGTCCGTCAATGTCCGAGATCACCTGTTTTCACTTATGCTACCTCGTAACCTTGTTACTAATCGTACGAACTACGTCTGATGCTCCTTGATCGGGGCTGTTATAAGAGGCAAACCTGGAATCGGATTATGGCTAACTCATTGCTCACATACAAAGACGCATGCATGCGTTCAATGCCTACATCACCATCCAGCCTGCGAGTCTGCAATGTCAGACGTGAGAAGTGGCAAAGTGGATATGCGATTTAAGACTGATTCATTAGGTATTCAGTATTCCGCCTGCCCGCCGAGCCCTTCCAGTACCTAGGTAGGTTAAATCCGGTATCAGTGTATATGCATTAAACGAGTTTTACGCGATGTAGCAAAAGGAAGTGAGAAACGAGATTAGTCTGGTACTGCGATACTTTCATTTAAACTCCGGCTGAAATATATGAGGTATGCAAGTCACAGATGTAAACCAAAAGCTTGAATAAATCTTCTGCCAACGGGAAGACTAACTGCATTGCATGCCCACTACTAGGTAAAAGGATGCCTTATGTAATACTCGGTCTTCTCAGATAGGTACCTAGGTACCTGAGGCCTGAGGCAGGAAGGCAAGAAAGAAGCTAAGGCAAAAAATTTAAACGAAGCAAAAGAAAATCTAGATCTAATCAGTGCCCAAACCTGGTATAGCGCCGTGGCCCCTCCATCTCCCCTACCACTTTTCTTGCCCAAAATTTGGTCTCCTCCAGTAGAAAATCTGCCCCTCATTATCCGTCGCAAAAAGCCATCTTCTTCCTCTACTTTTCGACCAAGTTTCCATCCTCCATCTCACGATAATCCCCATCCACTTCTCTCCTTCTCTATCGCTCAACGGTTTTCTACATCAACCGCCAACATGATCATCTTCAGAGTACGTTACTGACACCTTCACACCTCGAATCAACCCGCCAGCGACGCATATACTAACCCCACTTCTCCCTTCGTATAGGACGCTCTTACCGACAGCAAGGACGAGCTTCTGTCCGACTCCTTTGACTTGAAGGAGGTTGACGGAATCGCGTATGAGGCTGACTGTGCTATGATCGAAATCGGCGCTGTCAATGTCGGTACGTTTGGTGTCGAAGCGGTTCCTGGAAGACAATTTGCGCTAATGGGACTTGTCAGACACTGGTGCCAACGCCTCCGCCGAAGAGGCTGACGAAGCCCTCGAGGATGGCGCTCAGAAGGTCAACAACATCGTCCACTCATTCCGTCTTCAACCTACCAGCTTCGACAAAGCCACCTACCTGTCATATCTTAAGGGTAAGACGCTATACCTTTCCTCACCAGACTTCTGAGAAAACTTGCAAGAAGAGGGTGAATATCGACTAATACTGAGTTTAGGTTACATGAAGAAGCTTACCCAGCACGTTAAGGAGAAGGGTGCGACCCCCGAGGAGGTCAAGGACTTCCAAACTAAGGCTCAGGCTTTCGCGAAGAAGATCGTCGGTAGCTTCAAGGACTACGAATTCTACACTGGTGAGAGCATGGATGTTGATGGAATGTGAGTTGATATCTTTTCCTATGAATATCTCCCCTTTTTCCTTTGGGTGATCGCATCGTGTACTGATACTCAAGTAATAGGGTTGTCCTTCTCAACTACCGTGATGACGGTGTCACCCCTTATATCACCGTCTGGAAGCACGGTCTTGACGAGATGAAGGTGTAAGCGCCTATATACCCAGACAGGAAGAAATAGAGGTGGCCAATGGATGCCACATGCCTTACACCATACGATTTGACGCACCATTTTTCTATGTCAATTAAAACGCCCAAAATAGGCATCCTTCATAGATTCGTTCTTTTTACGAATACCACCCGAGCCAACTTAATTGCCAGAAGAATTCCACAGCCATCTGCCGGTACAAGATATGTCAATTTGCATGCATTGTTCTTCAAAAATTCCAACCCCTTTGCAATCTGGATACACATAGTTCGTGAGATCTAATATGTCTTATTTCCCTGTACACCAAGCGCCGGCCGGTGAAATCATATGATGCTCCTCTCAAAGTGATGCCACTGCATTAATTAAAATTCGGCCTCGTGGCCATTGGTACGGGAGGCGGGGCACCTCCGTCGTTAACCGCCCCGGATAATTGCGGTTTCTTCGACGGCGGCGGAGGGGCGGGTTTCTTCTTCCCTGCGATTCCCGCAATGTGCTCTATCGGCGACATAGACGTTCCTTGTCCGCCGCCACCCTTTTGTCCGCCACCGCCAAATCGCTGGCTTATCCCGTTGGCGGTCTTCAGTCCCGACGCCACTTGATCACCGTGCCTCTGTTGAAAACTATGCGCTGTGCCCGCGGCAGCCTTGGCATCTGCGAATGACACGGACGATGGGTCTTTGTGGAAGCTCGAGGCCGTCTTGAGCGCCGCTTGTTTCTGGGCCCACGTCGTGCCCTGCGTCGGCGTTGTAGTAGTAGGTGAGCGGGCCGGCGGTAGCGGTGCTGCTTTACCGATTCCTAGCCCAGGTACTGATATCCCGGCGGCACCTAGCCGGGTGACGGCGTCCTGGTTTAGGTATCCTCCCCCTTGGCTTCCTCCCGTCGAGACCGGGCTTTGTGTCCGGACGGGCGATGCGTTACCGCTGCGGGGCGGGAGCCTAGGAGGTAAAGAGGGAGGGCCGCCGGGTTTCATAGAGTACGAGGGAGGAGGTGGTGCCTGGTCTCGTCGTTCCGGGCTATCTCGTCGTACGGGCGGCGGGGGAAGATGTGATGTGTCGAGGCCCGTGGTGTTGACTTTAAACGGCCGCGACTCTGCCACGGGCTCTTCTGTCTGCGACTGAACGCCATAAGTCTGCGCGGAATGTGGTTGTTGATATGACTGATGTTGCTGCATGGTCGAACCTGTGGTCTGAGGACTAGCTGCGGTCGCGCCATAGCCGACACGCTTCGGGGGAGGGCCGAAAGACGAGGGGTCGCGGAGACTGGTTATCGGAGTGGCAGAGTGGCTTCCAGAAGAAGTAGCGGACGAATTGTCACCCCCTCGGCCGATGAGACCCTTCTGTTGGTTGTGTGTTAGCATGTGCCGCCGGTTTGCGTTGCAAGAATCGAGTGCGCTACCACTTGGCCCTTGAGAGTCGTCCCTTCTTTCTCAGGGTGCCAGCCCTTCTTGACGATTCCCTTCCAGTCTGTCATTGTAGCTTCTTCATATGAAATATTGATGAGGATGGATTGAGGTTCTCGAGTCAACCTGTCACACTGTGTCTTCTGTTAGGTGTACGATTCGTAATTGCTCGGGTCTAGTGTGAAAAATAAGGGTCCAAGTATGACGTAGAGCCAGCCGAGCCACAGCTGAGCGCCTCACCCTGTCAACTTTTTCTATGAAATGCCATGTACATATGTGCCTAAGATGTACCTAGGTACCTAGGATGTAGGTACATATATGCAATTTGGGAGTAGATCAACCCCACTCACACCCACCAGCGGCACCATCCGATTATTGACTTTCGTCGTCGCGCTCGTCGCGTGTCGCTTGACTATCGATTAGGTAAGCTGAAAACCTCGTGGGGTCAATTGACGAACGACGGAACTGAAACTATGACGATGAAAACCGACGATGCAACATGACGACCACGACCTCAGATACCGAGCTCTTGACAGAGCATTTCGGATACCCGCCCGTTGTTAGTATAAGCCGCCCCTCTTTCGCATTCGTCTACGTACATGTATGCATAGGCATGTAAAACCTTCATGTGGATAGACATATCTAGCAATTACGCACTCAATGAGCAAGTCCTAGACTGACTCTCTCCCTAACCGCCGCAGAGTCTCATCGACGACCTAATCAACACCATCAACATCCTTGCCGAGCGCGCCCTCAACAGCGTCGAGCAGGGGCTCCTGAACGCGCCGCCGGCGACTCTGGGTTTCAAGCCGCCGAAGACGTCACGACGGAACGCTAATAATGACAACAATAACAATGCTAGTAACAATAACGGTGGTGATGGAAAGGGAGAAGAGCAGCGGCAGCCGGCGGAACTCGCCAAGATGGAGATCGAGTCCGGTACCCACCAGCTCGAGACGCTGCTGTGCGCCAGCATCGACCGCAACTTCGACAAGTTCGAGATCTACGTGCTGCGCAACATTCTGTGCGTGCGGCCCGCCGACGTGCGCGACTGGATGAAGCTGTCGCATTATGAAGGGTTGGACTTTAGCACTAGCGGTGCTGTGAATTTTGCTTCTACGAGTGCGTATTCCCTTAGTAGATACAAATGAGCTGTTAGATGGACCCATAGATACAGATCGCTAACGAGACACAAAAAACGCAGACGCCCCAAGCCTCGACAGCATCAACCACCTCCGACGCAAGCTGCGCGAGAGCATGCGCCTGAACGCCCTCCTCACCGCCGAGCGCGCCCGCAACGACCGCATGCTTTCCGAGCTCCGGGATCTCGTTGGCGCGCCCTCCTCCGACTCGCACTCCCACGTCAAGATCGAGAAGCCCTCGCCCTCCGACTCACAAGAACAACCGCAACCACAACCTCTCCCAATAAAGAAGAGCCCATTCGCCTTCCTCCATGACAAGGGCTCCCTCACAGCCGGCGGCTCCGAGTCCCCCCTCAGCACTACGACCGCGTTCACGCTATCGCAAATGCAAGCTCTACGTGCGCTCTCCACGTCCTTGCGCAACCTCACGCCCGATCTGGGACCTGCCGAGTCCTCGTCTTCTGCTATGGACGTCGACAACGACGAGGGCGGAAAGGGAGACCGGAAGAAGAAGACGTGGCGGCGGGAGCGCCTCGAGTACGTCGAGGGCGCGACGCGCCGGTACCTGGAGACGGTGGAAGGGCTGGAGCTGGGCGCGCACGGCGAGGTGCGCGATGGCGAGTGGCAGGGCGCGGGGCGGAACTTGGGGACGGGAGAGCTGGAGGGCGCGGAGAGAGCGTTTGCGATATTGGGTCGGGGTGGGTCGGAGGCGGAGGGAGCGTCGTCGTCGACGAGGGATGATGATGATGATGATGACAATCAGATGGACGAGTCATAATACGGGGTTCTTGCGCTTTTCTCTCTTTTTGTATATACCTCGCGAGGTACGGCTTGTTCGATTACCTAGGTAAGGAAAGGAGTTTGGAGTTTCCAACGGGACGATGGAACGGTACATGTTGTTCGATGGATTGAGAATAGACTGAGGTTCAAAATGTTACACGATTTACAATGAACGATTCTATACATTTGACATATGGCTAATTTGTACATCGATAAATTCGGCATAAAGTATTCACATCTACAAGCCCGGAACCGCCAGGTACCTTCTAAGTAGATCCCGACCCAGCAGGCGCAGCAGCAGCAGGCGCAGCAGCAGCAGGCGCAGCAGCAGCAGGCGCAGCAGCAGCAGGCGCAGCAGCAGCAGGCGCAGCAGCAGCAGCAGCAGCAGCAGAGCCACCTCGTTCATAAAACCCATGGTTCGCAGCGATGCGCCAGAACGGGTGTCCCCAGAACCCGGCCTCCTCGACAGCGCTGACCTCGCGGTGCGACTCCTCGAACATCCTCTTGGTGTTGGCGACTAGGGCCCTCGCTTCCCCGACCATGTCCTCCCGGACTAGCAGCTCCAGCAGCTCCAGCTGGGTGCTGAGGATGACGACGACGCCGGCGCGGCTGAGCCGCCAGTAGATCTCGAGGGCCCTGGTGGGCTGGCCGGCCAGCGCGTACCCCTTGATGACGCGGTCGTAGAAGGTGGCGTCCATGTCGTCGTAGTCGAGCAGCCGCCGGCGCTGCAGCAGCGACTCGACGGCGTCGAGGTCGGGGGTGTCGCGCGCGAAGTAGTGCTCGACGATCATCGTGTAGATGTGCGGCGAGAGCTCGAGGCCCTGCGCCCACAGGTGCGCGAGCACGGCTTTCACGGCCGCGCGCGCGGAGTCGCCCAGCCGCAGCAGGTTGTAGATCATCTTGCCGTACGTCTGCAGGTTCACTTCCAAACCCGCCGCCTGCATGTCGCCGATCACGCGCGTCACCGTCAGCGCCTGCTCCTCGATGTCTTCCGGCGCGATCTTGGAGAAGGCCTCGTCCAGAACGACGGTAAAGGTTGCTTCGTTCGCGCGCACGCCCTTCTGCGCCATCACGTCGAAGACCCTCCGAACGTCCTTCTCGCGCCCGTCGCGGATGAAGCGGCGTAGCAGGGTGTTGTATGTGAAGACGTCAGGCTCGATGCCCTGCTGACCGGCCCAGACCAGGAGGCTTTCGGCAACGGAGACTTGATTCTGACGTATGAGGCCACCGAGGGCGGCGTTGACAGGCTCTACTGTCGGCTTGACAGCAGTAGTCTTCTCGTCTTTCGAGCTCTGTTTCCACAGCCTCGCCATCTCCTGCAGGGCTTGAATTCCGCCCTGGATGTCGCCGGATTCGATAAGGCCAGAGACTCGCGTGGTCCAAATCTTTACGTCGAGCTTCATCCCCGAACCTGCAACTTTCGCCCAAACGTTCTTGATACCATTTACATTACTAGCCTTCTTGCAACCATCGAGCATGACGTTCCACGTTCTCAGCGTGGGCCTGAGTCCAACCCTACGCAACGTATCTAGCGCCTCTATAGCCTTACCGGGCTGGTTTAGCGCCATTCGAGCCTGAATAAAAGAGTCGAAGAGGCCAGCATGTTTCTGAAGCTCTGCAACCCGCTCTGGAGGGATGTTTTTCGTAGACCCGATAAACTTCTGCCACAGTATATCTACCTCGCCGATATTACGAGTTAGCGTAAAGGCCTGGCGGAGACGACCCCCTATAGAAATCGCGTTTATTGTTGGCGAGTTGGGTAACGATAAGGACTCGCCAGTTTGCGTATGAGCATTCTGTTCGGCCATTGACTCGAGTTTATGTCGAAGCTGATCTTTTATGATGAGCCACTGGTCCATAACGTAGGTCTCCAGTGCGGGGAAGGTATTTATGACCTCCCTACGTAAAGCAGCATCTCGGAAATTCACAAACATAATGAGATCTGCTATCTTGGCAATGAAGCGCGTCGCGGCCTGCCTGGCGGCGGGGTTGCTTCGTTTGGGATCAAGGAGCAAAGCGTAGGTAGCAATGGCTAAGACAGCCACGGGAGCACTCAGTTGGTTCGGTTGATATTGGGGGAAGAGACTGCTCAGAGCAGCAGGGAAATTCCCCTTGTCCGAGAATTTTTTCAGCGAGGCCTTGTCAACCAGCGGGAACCAGAAACCGTCTGTCACCTCGTTGTCAGGCGTCGCGGGTACGACCCTGGGTAGAGATAAAATCTTCCAAGACTCAACCAGATCCAAGAGCATGGTATCGCGGGAGGTAAGCGCCTCTTCGGCCGTGACAGATTCCTGCTCGGCGGTGGGCGGTTCCATCTCTACAATGCTCTTGACCAATTCTCCTACGAGCATGGCCCATCGCTGGGGCTTCATCTCGCCGATATGGTCGTAGTCCCGAAATATCTCAGCGACCGTCGGTAGGGTAGGTGAACGGATCGCCCCCTTTTTAGCAGTAACAATTGCCTCCATCAACCTAGAAAATGTCCTGTAGAAAACGCGGGGGATGGTAACGTCCGGCTCTCGAAGCATAGGGTATATATCGGACTTTAGATAGGCATACGCATCTACCATAGAGTCGCCCTTTTCGACCATGCGCTCCAGCTTTCCAATAGCATGGACGAGGGCTAAGTCCAGGATTGGGTTGATCGGTGCGGTGTTGGGCGGCGCATCTTTGGCCGCCGTCTGTTCACGAACAATCTGCTGGAATAGCGCATCTATGCGAGCGGAATCTTTGGCCGGTGCTTGTCTCGGTTTATGTCCAGGCCATTGTTTCTTGGGCGTTTTTACTTGTTCTTTATGCAGTGTTTTCCGAATCGTATAGGGTTCCGATCGACGAAGTGCCGGGTCTGCGGGAAGAGGATCGGTGGACGTTCGAGATGCGGCAGCATTAGGGTCATCGTTCTTCGAAGCAGGAGTAGCTGAGAATAGGGCCGCTTGGGTGTGTCGTTGGGAAGAGCGCAACCCGCCTGACGTCGCTAATAGGTGGCGACATAGCAGGCAGGTAGATCTGGAGCCTTTCATAACATACGAGGAGCGAGACGGGTGTTCGCAATGCCGCAGCTACTCAGACACTTGGACTTTCGGGGTCTGAAGTTGAATGGTCGAAAATTGGCTGCCGATATCTTATCGATCTGAAAGTACCCAAGTACCTGTACGTCGGAGGTTTGTGGTGCACCGGCACCGATACTAATCCCCCGCCAATTCCAATGCTACCTTACTACTAGCATAGTGTAGGTACCTAATGTACATGGTAATAGGTACCGAAACTTAGCTTGACTCCGTATAGAGCCCCACTATAACCAAGCTCTCCTCTTAAGTACCTAGGTTAGTCTTTCAACTTTCAAGCTTCCAAGACAGCTTAGCTACAAGGTAGAAACAGAAGAGTACTCACCTTCAGTTCTAGAATCTCAAATACTTCTATAAATCTTATCCTTCTCTTAAACGTCCAGCTTCTACCTACCTAAGGTCTCTTCTGTGTAATAGTGATCTGCTCTGTCCAATTCATAATTCATCTCCCTCTCCTCCCTCTTAAGCTCAAGCTCAAGTGAACTCGCCATCCTCTTGCCCATTCGTATCTACCTCCTAAGAATCTCATAATGACGACCCTAACCCCACGCCCGCCATATTCAGATGAGGAGCTCAAGGCGCTGTACCCGCCTCACCTAGAGCTCCAGCTCGTACAGATCCTCCTGCGCCACGGCGAGCGGTCGCCCGTCTCGGCGCGCTTCCAGAACGCCGGCCTGCCCGCCTTCTGGCCGTACTGCTCGGCGGTGCGGCAGCTGAAATCGGCGGTCCTAGACCGGCACACAAACCAGTTCTCGACGATGGAGGTCAGTATACAAAACATGTCGTGTCGGCATATTTTTCCTTATATTCCAGAATACTCAAGTGTCTCAAAGTGAAGACTTTGTCGAAGCCTCTTGATATCTCCATCCACCCTCTTGATTTCTAGAATATAAAGAGAGAAATGCTAACACGACATGTTTAATACAATTAGTGGAAACGGCGACTCGAAACCTTTGGGCCTGACGACGAGCCGGTCCTAGCCGCCGGGCCCCGGGGCGAGCTCGATGCCGTGTGCGACATGGGCATGCTCACGGACAAAGGCAGGGAGACGACGTTCGACCTGGGAACGCGCCTGCGCCGCCTCTACGTCGACCGCCTCCGCTTCCTGCCACCCGTCCTGCTCGACGCCGACAGTCTTTATCTGAGGGCGACGCCGATCCCGCGCGCCCTCGACTCCGTCCAGGAGACCTTCACGGGCCTGTACCCGGCGCACACGCGGGCGCCCGCGTTCCCGGCGCCCGCGATCCTGACCAGGGCGCCCGCCGACGAGACGCTGTTCCCCAACGACAGCAACTGCCGGCGGTTCGCGGCGCTGTCACGGGCGTTCGCGCAGCGCGCAGCCGACCGCTGGAATGCCACCGACGAGATGGCGTACCTGACGAAGCTATACGGGAGGTGGATGCCGGAAGACTCGAGCTCGAAGTCAGACTCGCGCTCGCCTGTCGCCGTCGACTCGCGCCCACGGCTAAGCGGCATCATGGACACCATCAACTCGACGCTGGCGCACGGCCCGGAGACGCGGCTGCCGCCCGAGTTTTACGACCCGAAGGGCCGCGAGATCATCGAGAGGATCGGCGTCGAGGAGTGGTTCGCCGGCTACCGGGAGTCGCGCGAGTACCGCATGCTTGGCATCGGCGGCTTGCTGGGGGATGTGGTGAGCCGCATGGTGGGCAGCGCCGAGCGCTCGACGGCCGACGGCGAGTACGAGGTCGCGCGGACGCCAGAGAGTAGTGCTGTACGGGAGGGCCGCGGCGCGACGCCCATCCGGTTCGGGCTGAGCGGGTGCCACGACACGACGCTGGCCGCGGTGCTGGCGAGCTTGGGAGCCTACGAGACGGCCAAATGGCCCCCGTATACGAGCCACATCGCCATCGAGATGTTCCGCAAAGCAGACGGCTCCGAGCCCACCGGCTCGCCGCAGCAGGGCACGGCGACGATTCCGCCGACGGAAAACAATACTAACACTAGTACCGCAGTGAAAAAGTCCAGCTGGTTCGGCTCTCTGTTCTCGGGACCCTCATCGCGCGCGAAGCCCGGTAGTCCGCCGCCGGGCATCGGCCGCAAGCGCAGTGAGGAGCTGTCGGCCGAGGAAAGGGCAAAGCTAGACAAGTACTACGTGCGGCTACGGTATAACGACGAGGTCGTCACGGTGCCCGGCTGCAAGGCGCCCGGCAAACATCTCGAAGGGGACGAGAGCTTCTGCACGCTAGTAAGTTTACCCCCTTTGCATCCTCTGGCCCTCTAGCGGAAACCTACCATCAAGATGATGAAAAGGGGACAAGTGTTCCTAGTATCCTACAGAGAATTGAAGCCGCGGATGAACATTGACATAGGAAAGACTTGAGTTTTGAGCTGACTAACGAACTAACCTCACTCTTTTCTCACAGGCCGCATTCAAAGCCATTGTCGATAAGTTCGTCCCGCAGAACTGGAAGCAGCAATGTAGAGCCGACGTCCACGGTCCTGCGTTCCCGGAAAAGCCCGAGCCGGCTGGGTATTAGCGACGAAGAAACGTACAAGGTAAAGGTGGTTCAAACAGGATTAGACAGGCTCTCTGGCAGATACTTCAACGCCATTTCTCAGTAGTAGTCCTGGTGTGAAATATGTCGAAGAGAGACAGGTACATAGGGATTTCGTGGCTGCTCGCTCATCTAGCCGCCTTTTTTCCAATATATCTAGGTATCTAGGTAGGTGCTTACAGAGAATGCGGACATACGCATATAAAACATGGCTGCATGGTTAGAAACATGGAGAGGCGTTTAACATGGACCAGGATTGATCGATTTTGGCCAGAGAGATAATGTAGAAATGAAACACGCATAATCATACCTACCTTACTTGGACGAAGTGAGCTATAGTCTAACATTAGTAGATTCAACGATTCCTAGCTAGAGAAAGCTATGGACATCCGTGCGGATAAGACTTACCTGGAGGAAAGGTAATAATATACACAACTTCACATCATAAACTCGGCACCAAGAGAGCAATTTTTGTCTTGTCGTATTAGTTACCCTCCTAGTGATTCTGTAACAATGCTTAGGCTGGTAGATGTACGTGGTTATACTAGAGCTATAGACAAAGCAATGGCGGATTAGCTGTCATGACGACCGAGATCGCCAAAACAAGCATATCCTCTTTTTCCAGTTTCCATCTATCCTTGTTCATCTCCCGCAATTAGATACCATTCCTTCCTGCTTCGAATCTCGTTTCCAGAGACCAAGCCCTTCTTCTCTCCTCGCCCGTGTCCGAGAGTTAAATTAGCCCAGGGAACACACTGTTATCCTTAACGGTGAAAGTCGATTAACCAATCTTTTTCTTCTCGGTAGGCCGAATGACCGGGGGAAGTTATCCAAGGGATCTAAGAAGATACGGGAAAACAATGAACGGGGGAGGTCGAAAGACGAATGACGAACGCCCCATTAAATCAGCGCAACAATTACAACTTATTAACTTTCCCTAGTAGTCGCCCGCGAAGCTGACTGGTCAATTCAGTTGGCAACCTCCTCTTCAACCCAACCATTCAGACCTCCTTGAATTGCGAGGCCAAGCCCAGAGCCCATGCCACCAAAGCTCGCCTGATACTGGTGACCTCTTCGTTCCCCCTCAACGGGCCCTCCAATGGCACTGATAGGGCTGTTGCCTCCATTCTCAAATCCAGGAGCAAAAACTGGAAGGCTCACAGCTCTGTTGTGCTGTCCCCTAGGATTGCCAGGAGCGAGCAGGCCGCCAATTGTGGTTGCGCCAGAGACTGAACCATTGGAAGAGTACCCGTTGGAGATGCTTGCCGACTGTCCGTGGCCGGACACAGATCCTGGCTGGGAAATATCCAGCGAAAGCTCGTGGGGAGATGATGCAGCGGTGCCGAACAGAGCCGCCTGTTGAGACGCCAGCATCTGGTGCTGCTGGTGTTGATGCTGCTGAGCCTGGTGGGATACCTGATTGAGATACATCGTGAGGGGGTTGTTCCCGTTGGTGAACAAACTGGCGGACTGGGGAGACGCGGGGTTGGTCGGCGAGTTTCCGCTCCCACTGCCACTACCGCTTCCAACTGGTGGGGGCGAAGGAATAGATTCACCACGGGGGGACTGAGCTTGCTGCTGCTGCTGCTGAAGCTGTCGGGGCTGGTTCCCACAGCGATCTTTACCAAAGTTGACCTTGAACTTCCTATACTCCTCCTTGCTCCGAACCGCTTCAATAGCCTTGATAGCATTGGCAATGTTGGTAAAGTTAACAAAGGCACAGCTCTTCTCACGAAGAGTGTTAACCAGCTCGATTTCACCATACTCGGAGAAGTCCTGTCTCAGTCTCTCCTCAGTCCAAGTCTCATCGAGGTTGCCGATGTAGACATTTCGCGATGCGCCGCCACTAACGGCCAAGGCGATTGCCGGCGGGAGCGCTCCGGAGTGCTTTCCCCAGCCAATCTTGAGACGACGGTTGTGGATCATCAATCCTTGCAGGTTGCTCAAAGCGTAGAATGAAGCAGCTGCTGTAGGGTCAATAAAGGTGACGAAGCAGATGTGCTTGTCGGGGATGTATCGGATATGGTGAAGCAGACCACCTCGTACAACATTGCAAATCTCCTCGATGGTAGTCTCGGGGTGAATGTTGCCGAGGTAAATGGTTCGGTTGCCGAGATTATTGATCCCGCCAGCAGTAGTGGCCACCGCGGCAGCCGCGACAGATTGCTGGGCAAGCGCGCTGGAAATAACTTCGCGGTCTTGGCCTGTCAACATGTTGGCGTATCCAGGGGCGATACCGAGGTACTGAGCAGCATTCTGCTGTTGGGTCTTCGAAACGTAAGCACAGCGATCCTTGCCGTAGTATACACGACGAGGGGATTGCCACTTGGGCTCTTGAGGCAGCTGCTGAACGGCCTTCATTGCATTGGCGATGGACAAGAAGTGGATAAAGGCGATGTTCTTCTCTCGGACAATCTTGATTGTGTCAACAGCGCCAAACTTTCCGAGGTCCTCACGGAGCTCTTCCTCAGCGATGTCCTCTGGGAGATTTCCGAGGTAAACATTTCGGGATGCTCCAGACTGCTGAACAGCCAAGGCGACGGAAGTAGGGACCTGAGAAGGCTTACCCCAGCCAATCTTGATATCCTGTCCCTTGATGCAAAGCTTCTTCAAGATAGCGTCGGAATGGAAGTGAGTGGCTGCATTAGCATCGAGGAACGAAATGAAAGCGCAGTTCTTGTCGGGAAGAAGTCGAACGGATTCGATTTGACCGCTCCTAACGTGACCTAGGATCTCCTCAGCGGAAGTGTCCGGGGGAATGTTGCCCAGATACACAGTCCTGCTTGTTCCGGTAACCATACCGGGGCTCATGGTGGGTGATTGGGGTTGTATCTGCATCTGCATCTGACCGCCCATATTGTTGAAAGAATTGTTGGGAGACTGAGGCTGGAAGAACTGCGGAGCACCGTACGTGGAAGGAGACACGATAGATGGGAAGCCCTGGGGCGACAGATTTTGCTGGACAGGGCTCGAAACGTTGGCCTGCTGGTGCTGGTGCTGGTTGGTGTGCTGATGACCGTGCTGGAAAGCAGACATGTTTTGAAACTGAGGGCTAGCGAAGGCTGCGGGCGTTCCAGGCTGGAAAGGGCTACCGAGAAGCAACTGAGACGGGAGAAGAGGAGTGAACTGCATGTCAAAGCCAGTACCGGGGGTCGTCATGTCATGACCATTATGCGTGGGCTGGTTAAGCTGCTGCTGCTGCTGGGTGTTAATCGAAGGGATGTTCCCACGACGAGGGTGCCTATCAGCGAAACCAGAAACGTTAGAAGTGAAAGCGCCGTGAGAGAAGCCGGTGTCGCTATTGGAAGGCTTGGACGAGTGACCGAATCGACCTGCCGAGTTGGCAGGACCAGTGGGGATGCCACCGGGCGCCGAGAGGTCCTGCATCCCGAGAAGATGAGGAGGGACAAGGCTGTCCCGTGAGACGTGCGATAGAACCGCCGTTTTGAAAGATTAGACGTGCCCCGAAATAGGCACGGAGGCGAAAGTCAGAAGTAGGATCCGAGATGCTGGATCCTAGAAGTTGAAGTTTAGGATATTACAACGGATGCTAATCAAAGGGGAAACGAATCAACTTCGAGTTTGTCCAAATAACGGGGGTATCTCAGATCGAAGAAAGAGGTACTGCAAACCACCGAGCAGTATGGGATATAGACTATATTCAAGAGGTCGGTGGTAGTCTAGCCGATGCGCAGTGGAATCGACAGGCAGCTGAAAGGATCGAAGGTAGTGCAAGCTTGAAGGTAGAGTGGTATTATCTTGGAGTCACCAGCCGAGGACTTTGTTTTCCAGGTGTGGTGTCCTTTGATCCAGGCCGAACAAAGACAAGAGCGAAGATTATCCTCCAAAGCGAGCGAACGGCGGTCTGCCAGAAACGAGTGTCGAAGAAAGTTACGAGACCACGAAGCTTTTGTCGTAGGACTTGCAGGCTGAACCGGTGCAAGGATTCGCTGGAGTAAGATGACTGGCGTGGACGGGGTCTGACCGTGATGAGTTGTCTGCTGTCTCCTGTCTCCTGACTCCTGAGCAAAAAGGGAGTGAGAACCTTGGCGGTGGGTGGTTATAAGAATCTAATATTACGAAAGCTATATGAATGAGTGTAGGCAAATGAAGGCCAGCAAGTTACCCAAAGGATTGGGATCAACTAGCTGGGGGGCTAAAAACGAGATTTGCAAAGAAGGATTGGATAGGCAAGAGAGAATAAGAGGCGAAGAGGGCGAAAGAGGTAGAGGTGAAGGCGAAGAAGAGAGAGACTGGACAACTTCTGTACGAAGGGTAAGGGTCCGAAGAAGAGAAGATTGCGAGGTTTGGAGGGAAGAGAAGGAGACGAGAAATGAACGAAAGTAATTGGACGAACTGGGTTGGTGCTGGTGCAGATTGCCCAAAATGGGGGCGCTAGTTTTAATGGTTTAAATGAACCGCCTGCAGCCTGCTAACCCTATCTCGTTAGGGTCACTATGGGATGCTAAGGAGAAGCTGGCCTTAGCGAGGGAAGCAAATCTCAGGGTTTAAGGTACATCCCCTACAGTGAGGGCTCGTCGCTATTTCCATGTACTGTGTGAAGTACCTACCCTTTCGACCCCCTACCCATTACCAATCTCAGGATAGGGGTCGACACCGACACCGACACCGTGTCTGCGCGTGTGTCATTCAGGGTGCTATGTATCCCTCCATTCAATGTGTGTGATGAGATACTTCAATATGCATGTATTATTCATCTTGAGAATGCATTCTCACGCGACTTTTTCCATAAGTGGTTTTATCAAAGTCAAGGACCACCGCTTCTTCTCCCATGTCTCACTTATAATGGGAGGCGCTTTGACGAAGTGAAGTCGTTTTTGTATATCATCTGGAAGTTGAATTGACTTTCAATTCAGCTCATCTAATACCATCTGATAAATTTTACATTCCCAACAGCGGTGAATTGCTTGTCAGCCTCGTGCAACGTGTGTGATGCTTTCATTTCACTGTTTTCAAATGGTCCAGCTTCAAAGCTTTGATTGAAATAATCGGTCCGCTAAGTACCTACCTAGTGGTGGCCCCCTCTTTATTCCATTGGTTTACGGACCAATTCCCCATACCTCAGGTGTCTAATTTGGGATGACAGATGACAGCAAAAGGCGACTACCTAGAAACACAAATACCAACTTGAACTCTGCATTATGTAGCTACTACTCTCAATCGTTCTAGTTCCACAATTCTCCGTTATCGTCATATCTCATCGAACAGGCGGCTCAAAAAAGTTGCTGACCTGTCTGTGAACACCGCTGATTTATCGTGGTGGTTCGCGGGCAAGGTTAGCTGAGACCTACCCAGCGGCCAGGGGTCTAGAGCCAAACACGAGTTACAGATCGACACTGAAAATGCTATGCGGAATAGGGACCAGGCGAATTATGGTATGCAAAAGCCAATGCATCTAGACTATGTTAGCATATTTGAGATCGCAAAAGGAGTCAAACATTCAACGATTCTCAGCTGGTCTTTCCCTTAGGACGTGGATATGAGGCGAGAAGTACCAGAAACGATCAATTCCATACGCGTTGCCATGGATCAGCTAGGCCTCATAAGGTCGGGCCATAGGCAAGGCCATCTCGATTTGGCCTGGGAACAGACAAGGTCTAGCCTTATCAATTCCCTTTTTACGTCTGGTTCTTCGATATCGCACGTTGTTCATCCTCCGTGCGTCGAGGACACTAGACTACTATGTAAGGTGACTTTTTGAGACGATATTCTCCGTGTTCAGGATACGTACTAATAGTAAATACACATCGGTGTGTAGAGACATGTAGAAGCTGGTAGCTTGAAGGTGCCTGTGCGCTCTCATGCGACATGAAACTTTGAAATCCCAATCGTCTTACCTCCCCCGCATCGCCTCCTGTAATATTACGGCAAGAAAATAAAAAGGTGACCGTCGTATTGCCCTTCTTGCATTTCCCCCCCTTGCATCGCCAGGCATTCACAATCCTTTTCCTATGTATTATAATTCACCCCCTGAAATAATATTAATACGATATTTATATAATTATAATAATAATTTTAAGAAATTTAAATCGTATATTAATATATAATTTTAAAATTATAAATATTTTAAAATAAATTAAAATATATTTTTTAAATAAAATTTAGAGTCTTCCTATTCGCACCCCCAAAAACTCCTATCGGGCCCTTATTCGCACCCGTGTACATCCTCAAATCGGGGGCGATAAGGCCTCATTTACAGCCACCAGGCTTACACTCTAATAACTTTACCAAATCAAGGTGCATTATAAGATAATTGGTATCATTCAATTCCTAATTCAATTGCGCTTCAAATAAATCAGGTTGCATCACAATGCGATATCTTCTCCAGGAGTGGTATTGAATTCAAGGTTTTTCAGGACAAAAAAGTCATCACATGACCACCTTCTTGGAGATCGCAAGATGCGGCTCTGCTATATATTCAATAATTCAACCCATACAACCCCCTACTAAAAAATCATTGAAATTTGCAAAAAATACTTACTATATCTGAAATCTCAATCTCTTTCGAATGATACTACTTCTGGGTCTGTACAAGATATAACAGGAAAGTTATCAGGGTCCGTATATTAGGTGTGTAAGTGTATATGCGGCTCAGAGGATATCATGTGATTGAATTTCTACCCCAAATTCTTCCATATTCAAATAACTTCGGAGCCAGATATTGTATGATGATGCAACCTGGTTAATTTGAATTGTAATTGAATTAGCAATTGAATGATGCTAATTATTCAAGATTCGAAGCTGATTTCGTAAAGTTATTTGAGTGTAAGCCTGGTGGCTGTAAATGAGGTCTTATCGCCCCGATTTCAAGATGTACACGGGTGCGAATAAGGGCCCGATAGGAGTTTTTAGGGGTGCGAATAGGGAGACTCAAAATTTAATATATAAATATTTAATTATTTCGTTTTTAATAAATAATTTTTTTTAAATTTTATATTATTATATTATAAATTATTTAATTAATTATTAATTTATTTATTTATATTTAATATTAATTATATTTTTAATTAAAATAATAATAAATTAAAATTATTTATAATTTTAAAATATAAAAATAATTAAAAAATAATTAACTTATTTTTTATTTTTACTCATAGCGTAAATCTAGCTGAAAGCATAGAAATACTAATTAGGAATCACAATTAATATTATTTTAAGGGGTAGATTATATATAGTATGTAAATCCCCTGGACCCTTGGCCACCCCCTGAGAAGCTCCCCATTTTCTGGCATTTTCATTAGAACACGGCAACACGTAATTATCCTGATAAGTACCTATATGGTCTACCTATGTACTCTCCATAACCCTTTTGTGGTTCTGGATAAAAAGGGATCTCTCGAAATGCCCGTAGCCAAGAGAAAAAAGCCCCTATTTCCCAGTTTTAAAAAAATTCCCGATCAGACCACAAAAAAATAAATCCCCAAAAAACCTCCATCCCCTTCCCCTTACCTTGCCCCACAGGAGGCGGTCCCTGCGGCACTACGGCAAGGTACCCGACGTGCGCAATATTAGCGCGAATGCAGTACTACCGCTTTCAATGCCCTTTCTCCTGTAACCATAACCATGTTGTGAGGTGCCTAGGTAATGTATCATGTAGGAACGAAATCTCCCGTCGTAGGGATCTAGACTGGTTGCCATACATATAGACATGGCATTAGAGCTGCTTCATCGAAAGCAACGGATGAACTTGCGCTCATCTAAGCATATACATTAGGTAGACACGATGGTATTAACTCGCGAGCTAAGTACTAAGCTTAAACTCGTAAATCTTATTACTAGTAGGGACGCGGTGTAATCTTTTCATTTCGTTGCCGTTTTGTCCCCTCATGCAATAAAGTTTACGATCCCGTACCGCAGCCGTCAATTCCTTTTTTGACATTGTCGCATTTCGTCCTATTCGCCTTTTAGCCCGGCGCCCCATTTGCTCTGTCGGTGTGACATCAGAGTCGTACTTGTCTACCTAGGTAAGGAGCAATCCCGTATGTTAGGCCAGTGATACACGGAGGCACTTCGTCCTACGTGGCTCATCTATCACAAGACCTACGAAAGACGGGCGAACTAGCTTATACATACCTAGATAATTCAAGAAACAGAGTGAGGAGGGTTTGGAATTGAACATGGAATGCTCAAGAGAATAGCAAAAACGTCAGCAGCTACTTTCTCTTTCCCCTACCCCATCCACTATCTCATCGAGATACAAGTCCCACAATTCACGACAATCATAAGATTAGGTACACGAATAAGAAGGAAATAGCTCCGGACGGGACTTGTTTTTTTTTTTTTTTTTTTTTTTTTTTTGGAGTTGTCTTTATTCGCAGGAAAGACTAGCTACTAGGTTGGAAGGACCATATATAAGATGTAACCGAAAGGTCAACCATCTAAAGTCCCATCTTCCTCTCGCAATGCCCAAAGGACAGTTCTCTATCGCCATTGACGTAGCCCTCTAATGGGCCACAAATGACTTCTGCTAAGAAAAACCAAACGTAAAAGCCATGCTTCCATAACCAGGAGCCTCACCGCTTTCCCAAACTCCACGATATGCCCTGCCTATGATCCACGATCCACCACGTATTTGTTCCCATCTCAGCAAGTCTTCACGAGAACCTTCCGCAGAGGTCCGGGTATCTGAGAGAGACGCAGACCGGCTTGCTCAAGGCTTGCATCGTCCCATGAATCGGGGGTACAGACACGTCGTGCGGACGGTGTGCTGGTTAGCAATCCAGGCGAGGAAACGTTCTAGTCCGAGACCGTATCCACCGTGGGGAGAGGTACCGTACCTATATCTAAATTAGCACTATGGTCTACGGTCGTGGTCAACTTGAGAAAGAGCGATACTCACTTGCGCTGGTCAGTATACCAGTAGTAGTCCTTGGCGTCGATGCCCTGGTTCTTATAGGCCTGTAGCAGTTCCTCGTATCCCTCCATTCTCATGCTACCACCAACGATCTCACCAACGCCCGGCATCAAGCAGTCCACGCTCTCAGTCACACGCAAGTCCGAGGGGTCCTTCTTCATGTAGAAAGCCTTGATCTCCACCGGGAAGTGCGTCAGGAAGATGGGTCGGTTGATGATGTCGGTCATTCTCCGCTCGGCAGCCTCCGCAATATCGTCGCCGAAAACGTGGGGGTTGCCCTCCTCGTTGGGGATGGGGGGATCTTGGGCGTTGAGCCAGTCGATCGCGTCGGAGTACTTCATGCGTAGGAAGGGGCGAGAGGGCTTCTCGAATGTAGGGTTGAGCTCCTTCAGGTAAGCTGCGATGGTAGGGTTGGCCAAAACGATGTCGATGACTCGGCAGATGACTTCCTCGAGATGATCTAGTAGGTCGGGGAATTCGATGAAGTCCAGCTCAGCCTCGATATGGGTGTACTCTGACAGATGACGGCGTGTCAGACTCTTCTCGGCACGGAATGACTTCTCGATGCAGTAGACGTCTCCAAGGCTGGGGATGACGGTCTCGAGGTAAAGCTGAGACGACTGAGTAAGGTAGGCCATTTCGTCGTAGTACGGTGCGCTGAAGAGAGTGGCGCCACCTTCAACTTGGGTCTGCACCAGAGCGGGCGGGGAAACCTTGGTAAGATGTAGTTCCTCATACACCTTGACGAATGCCAGTTCCACAGCAGCACGAATCTTCATGATGGCAGAAGCGTTCTCGCCTCGCAGGACCAAGTGTCGGTTGTCAAGCATCTGGGCGTCCCATTGGTTCTGCTGGGCTGAAACCTTGTTGGTGATGGCATCCTCGTCGCTCGGCGACGCACCTAGAACCTCATAATAGTCGACGTGCAGTTCTCGGTCGTCCGGGGCCGTTTGTCCAGCGGGAACTTTGCGCATCTCACCATATAGGGCTAGAGAGGTGCCCTGAGCGAAGGTGAGAGCATCGTATGTCTTGGTAAGATCGCCGGCAGCCAAGATGCACTGGAGTTGTCCGTATCCATCGACTAGAGTAATGAAGGTAGCCTGCTTCTGGACTCGCAAACGGTGGATGCGTCCGAAAACTTTGACTCGCGTTCCCTTCTTGTCGCTGTCTCCAAGCTCGATGTCTTTCCGGTTAATCTTGATCTTGACGGGCTTGGCCAATGACTCATCCTGCTTCAGCACAATCTTCTTGGCAGCCTCGAGCGTCTCCAGCTTCTGCTTCTTCAGGGCCTCCTCGGCGGCGGCAGCCTGCTGCTGCTTCTGTACCTTCTTCTTGTGCGCATCGAGGGCACCTTGGGCCTTCTTTACGGCGCTCTTAGCGGGTTCCTTCCACAGTAGTCGGACGGAAGGGTCCTCGTCGGGGCCAACGGGGCCGGTGACAGATGCACGGATCTGATATGAGGGAGTGGGCTTCTCGAAGTTCTGGATGTAGGCGTAGGCAAGGGTCTTGAAGGGCTTGAACTCGGTACCGTCTGCAGTCTCGTCGTCCTTACCAGCGTCGGTGTCGACAAAGCATTTGCCGTCGTTCTTGACCCGCTGGGCCAATTCTTCCATGGCGGACATGGCTGCGCTATTCGATAGCGTGCCGAAGAGTGTGTCGAGATTGTGCAGGAGTATTCGAAAACTGTGCAAGAGTGTTCGAAAAGTGTTCAAAGAGCCGTGCAAAGAGTGCGCAAATAATGTGCAAAGAGTGTGCAAAGAGAATGCGACACCAGTGTTGTATAGTTCTTCAGATTCAACCACTGGTAGATCGAGGTTGAATAATAGGATGTCGAGCTGTCAAGCTGGGATGCTTATGAAAGTTGGTGGAATTGGGATGAAATCAAATTGTAGATTGGTGGGCTGGCGGGGTTGCTTATATGCTAATGGGAAGGGTGAGTCTACAGTGAATCTTCAATACCATTGATGGCATTGATACCATTGATACCATTGATCCCTAGCAAACGTCTCGTAAGGCACAGGCACAGTGAATGCCCATCTATAACATGGAGCTTGCTATCTCTTAACTATTGACTCATCCTAAGGGTCACTCAATTGAGATTTGATATCGGCAACCTTAGGTTTCAGACTGTAGAGGGGGGCCCCACTTAATGAACACACCCCCTGAGGAAACAAACTTTTTATTTTTGATGTCACCATTAAAGCTAATTTCGAAATCTCCCCACT